>DWON01000852.1:0-28558 GCA_018251015.1 Phocides pigmalion okeechobee | reverse complement strand
GAACGTGGTTTTCCATGGGCTGTAGTGACCACTTAACATCAGGTGGCCTGCATGCCCGTTTCTTGCTCTTTAATTAAAAAAACTACTAATATACAGGCGTAATGTCCGCCCGTACTTGTAGCGCCAACGTAAATACAGCACTTGTGTTTGTCCGCTATCTATACAGATTTGTAAGTACACAACAGGTTTCCAAACCGCAACTGAATTACGACAAGCGACTGTGTACTCAGCAGGGGAAGTATTTAACATTTCATCAAAATCAAAACATAACTATAAATACAACTTATTGAGTAGAATTTACGAAGTTTGGATGTCACTGCTTGTAGACTAATTTGTAATGTTTGGTAGTATTTGTTATAATGATAAGTTTTAGAAGCTTTGCTATTAGTATTGAGTTTTTGACTCAAACATATCATTCTGGGACCGTTCAAATTTCATCTAGCGGGTATGTTATCGTAGACCGTTGCAATGTAATTCGCAGGCAATAGAAGTCCAAGAGACGTTTACGATCAAGATCAGCGTGTAAAGCGGCCATTTGTACTGATTACAAAAAAATAGTTTTGTACAATGCCTCCCAAAACTATCGTACAGTCAGTAGACGTAGTAGGAGGGTACCTAAGACGCTCTTTTTATTCGCCCCGAGTCATTTCTTATATTTAGGTTGGATAAGCGGGGTTGCTACCTTTTTGCAAGCAATGTGACTGTTTAAGTCGTATAAAGTAGTAACGCATCTACATAGGGCTTAAGATATTTTTTTGTTTGGGATTCGTTGTAGATATTTATGGGCATTATTGGCTCTTTTAATGTTTGCTACTTTTCAACAAAAATCTCCGATGAAAAGACAATTGCCTATTATTAAATAACCATAGTTGTATCCACGATCTCTAATCACTCGAAGTGAATTGGCTTTGAACACCAAAATTCGCTATATTTTCGCGAAAAAAAAACGAGCTTATTATAATTTGTATAATCTATTCTTGATAATTTAATTTTATACAAAAAAAACATAGTAAAATCAATACAAAAACTAAATAAAATATCAAAAAATTTCGTTAAATCATTTTTAGAATTAATCTATATTTTATTGCTTCAGCTGATAAACCTGATAGAGCAAAAGAAAACGCAAATACGGGACTCATAACTTTATGTACTCTATTCTACTCTTTAAAGTTTTGTATAAAAATTAATAAAAAAAAATTCGACAAACCTAATTTCAGAATTCATCAAAATTCAACGGCTTTGGCTACTGGACAATACCTCCACCATCCTGCGAAGCGATCTTCTGTATATAAGCACTACAATATCACAAAAATGTTACACAATGGGCCGCTTTCGATAATTTATTTTAGTAAAAAAATTGACAAAAGAGCGAAAGAAGTATTTGCTAAAATTTTAGAAATAACCAAAATTCCACTGCTTCAGCTAGTAGCAGCCGCCGTATATGTATAGATGTAGACGTGCGTTGCTCAAACGGTATGGTGCGCAGGACGTATGCTGTCTGCTGGACCGTTGCTTCCAATACCCCCGCCGGAGCGCCCGGGACTGCGGCTGTCAGTTCGCGTTGCTCCACGCAGCGCCTGACGATGCGCACGCCAGCTAGCGAAGCCCTGCCCGCGCTCGCTCGCGGGCATGCCCCCACTGCCAATGCCGCTGTGCGGGCTGCGACCACCAAGTAAGCTGTAGCACGCTTACAAGTGTTACGAGTCGCATCACGTATTGCTATCAACACTAAAGCTTGTTTACTAGTCATTTTCAAACGTTACAGCGAGACGATTCTGGTGATTCTGACTCTAGGGCATTGAGCTCGACGCGACGACTTAGTTAACTGCTTTGAGCTTTGGTGTAAATACGTCACAGTATATCGTGTTACATGTTGCTTTTACGATCGTTGTAGCAACGATTTACGTTTCAGTACATTCTACTTTGTACAACTGTGACCGACCTTATACAAGTAATTTAATTTAAAACGATTATAGAACAGAAGTTAAAATGTATACATGTGCAACGACAATTTCATAAATTATCACGCTACAATATCAAGTGCTACGTCGTATAACTCTACGTATAACCTTGCTACATTATAATGTAGTAGTGCTACGTCGTAGGCCTCTACGTAGTACGTTTAGTGTTTATCTCGCCTATGAATCGTCTCCTTAAATATGTTTGTAAATAATTAGTAATATAAAGCTTTATATAATGTACACAGTAGTTTGATCAAGCACAAATGCTCGGATTGTTGCACTTACACATGTTCATTGATAACTGCAAATACGTTTTGTTTGCACCGATTGTTCAAGGTTACTTTTAACTTCCTCTTTCATCAGATTTTTTTGTTTTTGAACCAATTCATGGGTTCGCACAAGTAGAGCTTATGAATAACGATTTTATCAGTCGTATATTTCCGAAAAAGTCATCTATAACATTCAAAAATATAATTATTTCACAAAAAGCGCAATGAGCCACTTTATTGAGGTCTTATGATCGTTGAAGGACAAATATGTCATCTTTTAGTTATTTGTAAGTTTATTTTAATTTTAATGCATCACATACATATCTTTTTAAACATTTAGCCAATGTAAGATAAAAAATCGTTGAACTAAATGCAAATACGTAGTACTCAATTATAGTATTTACATCTGTATTGTGGCTCATTCAAAATATCGAAATTTTTAAGAATGTATTTTAGTTATAATTTCCTTAACACTTCAACTTCAATTCGAGCATATTGTGTGTAATTGAACTTCTGTTTATATTATATACTCTACTGATGTGTGTCACGGATCTCATTCCACGTATTGCTAAACCAACACGCACGCTACGTTAGTCACGCGGTTACTGCACTGGTGTCGGAGATACTATGTCACGTATCGTGCCCCCTTTTTCAAACGTTCAAACTTTCAAAAAAAAATCATAGGTAAAAATAAATTTTAGGCTTCAATGACAATAAAAAGCCATACGCGTTGATCATTTCCCTATAAAAATTTACTCAAGGTCAATTTGAATACATCTAAAATGTGGCTTATTCAAAATATTGAATTTTCCAAGATTGAATGTCACTTTGAATTTACATTGAGATATTTAAAGCAATCGTCAATTCGATATGTATTGATCATTTCCCTATCAACGTTTACTCGATGTTTATTTGAATACATCTAAAATGTGGCTCATTCATAATATTTTATTTTCTAAGATTCAATTTTACTTCGAAGCTGATATATTTAAAGCAAACGTCAATTGGATGTACGTTAATGATTTCCCTGTAAACGTTTATTTCAATACATATAAAATGTGGCTCATTCAAAATACTGAATTTTCTCAGACTGAATTGGCATATTCAAATCGAAGGAATTGTATGTAATTGATCATCTGCTTACGTTTTATAATATTCTGTGGCGTGCCACGTGTTGCATTCCACGTTCTGCTCAACGAACACGCACGCTACGTCTAGCACGCGGTTTTGCACTGGTTTTCAAGGTTTTGTTGTTTTAAACTTTTGTGATATTATCTTTATTCAATATACAGTTAATATGATCTATATATGTGCCCATTATACGAAAAAATCCGAATGATTATTGTTATTTATCCCATTAAAATGAAACTCCGTTTATTTGTGAACATCTAAACTTTTATTTTTTGATCTTTTTTCAATATACAGTCAATGTGAATTAGAATTTGAAGTATTTACCGCTATAAATTCCACTAAAGCAAAACTCGGTTTATTCTACAATATATATATATATATATACACTTTCACAATATATATTCTACAATATATATATATACTGTTACAATATATATATTCTACAATATATATACCCTTTTATTATTTGATCTATTTTAAATATACTATGAATATGATCGACATATGTGCCCCGTTATGTGAAGAAAACTAATTCTACCGTTTTTTTTTTTCAACTAAAATGATATTCTATCTATTTTTGAAGATCTAAACTTGTCTTACTTAACCTATTTTAAAAATGCTGTAAATATGAACTAGATATGTGTCCCGTTATATGAACAAAACAATTTTTTTACCGTTCTACGAGTATGGTCAACTAAAATGAAACTCACTTCATTTTAGAATTTCTAAATTATGGCTTAATGGGAAAATTGTAATTTCTATATTACACTTCAATGAAGTCTAAATAAACATTAGTTCGAACATACTATGTGTAATCTAACTTTAGCGTACAATATAAATACCACTATGTACCCGTTAATTATCAAAGAACATAATATATAAATATGTACTGCTTTCCACGAACTTCTAAACAATTCGTAGCTCATTAAAAGTAACGGTATTTCTAGGATCCCGTACGTAGGAATACCGGCTGCTATTTGTGTTACATCTAGGGTTTATCGAGAAAAAAATTGCAATAAAATTGAAAAAATATATGTTTTTTATACTAAGTAAAAGTAAGGTAAGAAATATATGTACATATGTATATATATGAACATAGATTATTTTAGGTACCATCGAGAATATTTTAAAAACCTACAAAACTTATTTCAGAACATTAATGAATCTTCAGATATACCTAATTTGGAGAGTTGTGTGTTTAATTTCTGCTTACATTTGAATGCTTACAGAGTTGTGTCACGGTTTGCATAATTTCACGTAACTCACGCACGTTACGATTGTCACGCAGTCTGTACTGGTTACAAAAAAGGTTTCACATTTGTATTAGTAATTTTTTTTTATGAGAGAAATATACTTCGACTGGGAGATACTAGCGGCACCCTCTCAACCCGCCACGAGGACAGGCGTTTTGTACTGATTACAAAAAAGGTGTTTACATTTTCGTTATAGTCTGAAATACTTTTGCAAAGATGAAAAAAATATAATTCGACTGGAAGTTACCAGCGGCAATCTCTTAACCCGCAGTGAGAAATTTTTGTTTTTCGGTTGGAAAGATGTGGTTGCTGGATACATTTTGAAGTGAAGCGACCATCTTAGTAACAGTGAATCTATGTGCTGCCTCGGAACGGTCCTGTTTGAGGTTGTATATGATGCTGCAGTGACTACCAGACATCAGATGACTTGCATGTTCGTTCGCTACTATTCTCAATAATCAAATATGTATTTATTTTTTTTATACATTTTTGTACTGTCTATAGGTACTTGATTGATTTTTTAATAAAGATATTGTATGTTATTTGAACAATATTTTCGAAAAGAACACCAGTGCTTAATAAAAAATATAAACATAAATTTAAAGGTGATAGAGCCGTTACAGCTCGCTTAGAGCGGCACTACTACCACCCTCATAACCCGCTATTCTTCATGTATTGTGTTTCGGTTGGGGAGGTGTCGTTGCCGGATACACATTATTGGAGGCGACTATCTTAGTCCTCAAGAGTAGGAACGCATCTGCGTCCATCCTTAAATAGAACTTTTGTTCTATTTGAGATTGGACATGATTGTCCATGGGCTGTAGTGACAACTATACATCAGGTGGCCTGCATGCCCGTTTCTTACTCTTTCATAATAATAAAAAAAATAAAAATTAAAGTGAGTACTTTTTCGAATTTAAACTTAGATATGTATATGTTTTTTGTAATTTTAACGCCTAAATATCCTAATATAATAAGTCTAAATATAGCGATAACTTCTTCACGAGAGATGTGAGCCAGCCCTCTTGTCATCAAGACCGTCGCTCAATTACACTTACATACATGGTCAATTTATATTCAGTAAAAAGTACGGATTAATTAAATTAAACATGCTACAAGCAGACTGAACATTAATTTTCAAGCCACATTTACATATTCAAAGCCTACATACGAAGACTTTTCAAAACCAATTATTATAATAATCATGACCCAGCACTTCTGTCAGACTTGTATAATATTAATTGAAGCTGATGTTAAATGACTAGAAAAACAGTCAAGGACTAAAGAAAATTGTTTGTACATAATAATTCGCCCTCAAATTCCAACGTAAAGCATTACTTGTGTTTCGGTTGGAGAGATGCGGTTGCCGACCACACCTTGAAGCGACCATCTTTGACCTCAGGAGTAGCAACGCCTCTACGTTCGAGTTCAGGTGGGATTTCAGTGGTGTTTGTAGTTGTACATAGATGTGTATGGGCTGCGACTACTTAACATCGGGTGGTTTCCACGCGTTTGCTACTGTCACATAGAAAATACAGTAAATATTTTTTCACTCCAACGTACCAAAAATGATGGTTATTACGTTCAAAAATCTTTTTCATCAATATAAATATAAATTAAATAAATATGCTCGTACAATAAACATACCAAGGTTTCAAACCATAGGAGTGTAAGTGCAAAATCGCTATTTTTAGGAGACGCTTAGAAATGAGGCGACCGTCTTTGTCCTCAGCAATAGCAACGTATCTACGTTCGAGCTCAGATAGGATTTCAGTCGTGTTTGCGGTTGTACGTGGAGGTTTATGGGCTACAACTACTTAATATCAAATGGCTTGCATGCTGTTTTGCTACTTTTCTCACATAAAAAGACCGTAAACATTTTTTCACTTGACTGCCTTAAAAATGGTGGATATTAAAAAATTTTTTTCATATGTGAAAATATGCTGGCACAACAACAAAAGCCTTTTTTGACGAGAAATAAAAGTAAATAAATATGTGCGTGCATATAATAAAAAATATCCGAGATTTAAACCATAGGGAAGTAACTGCGGCCCGGCATTTTTCAGGAGATACAAACATGTAAATAAATTAATCGTGAGTACCCGGTTCATTCTAAATGCTATAGACCTTACAGAATATATAATATATAGAGATATTACAGACCGTTAGCCAACAACAGATTTTCAAGACACCTTTTCTCTCAAGCAATAACCTGTAACATTTTGTTATCTCTTATATCGAATCTCAAACGGACTGAAGTCATTCTTGACATCGTGCATAGATGAGGTGCTACTCCTGAGGACTGAGATAGTCGGCTTGTATGTAGTGTAGCCGGCAACCGCATATTTTTGACCAAAATACAAGAATCGCTTTACAGTAGATTATAAAGACAGCAGTAGTACCTCCCCAATCAAACTGTTGTTCTTCTACTTAATATTAAATGGATGTGGAACTTGTGGCAGATGCTAAAATTAATAATAATAAAGTAAAATTGAAAGCAATAAAAATTCAAACAATTACTCCCACGTCGATCAAACGTGTTGGTGACAAGAGAGCTGGTTCGTACTTAGCGCAGAGAATCGCGATTGTTATTAAGAGCAGGAATGCGGCTAGTATTCTTGGCACCAAGCCGCACGGCACGGACTCCCTATAAGTTGTTTAAGTAAGACTTTTAGTGTAGTTGCATTTAAATTTCAATACATTATGTTCGACCCTTGATTTTATGGTGAAATGAACCCTGTACTATTCAGAAACGACGTATAAGTTACAAAGCCTTTACTCACAGATGTTACGTTTGGACCCTTATTATATTAAAATGGAACTGCTATTATAAAATATAGAGACATTCAACTTATATTAGAACTATACTTCTCTCGAGGACGAAAAGCCCTTACAATCCAAGTAAGTAAGTACAAGTTATTAAACAGTTTTTTTTTATTTTGGCTGAAGGGACGTCTTCGTTGCGAACTACTTATAAACGAGGCGACCATTTTAGTCCTTACTAGCGACCCGGCCCTGTTTCGCTCTGGTAATAGAGTTTATATTTACTAACATTATTTTTCTTTCATAGATGCATACAGTCATTACTTAGTTGCAAAAAACTAACAGCTAAAAACATCTATGTATGTATTTCAAACGACAACTGAATTATTATATTGAATTTAATTATTTAATTTCTCACCCAATTTCCAAAAAAATCTTAACTTATTATGTACCCAAACCTTCCTCAGAAATCACTCTATCTTTTGTTGAAAACTGTGAGTAAAATTCATCCAATACCTTTTGAGTTTTTGAGATTATTATAAACATACAGACAGATAGACGGGAAGGGGGACTTTGTTTTTTAATATTTAAAATAGAATAGCAACGATTACGTACAACCACAAATAGTGTTTTAACCTTGTTTGAGGACATATGCGGATGTCTATAGGTTGCAGTGAGTACACGTACTCCCAAGTAACGCTTTTCAATTACCAATATTTCAAATAGTTAAATGGTTCGTGGTTTAATCTCGTTTTGGTATAAAATCACATACTTGACGTCAATTGGCTATTTTCGTTTGTTACTTTTCTCACATAAAAATGTATAAATAGCCGTAAATATATAATGGCTATTTTAATCTCCGAGCCGGGCGTTATTCTCTATAGCCTCGGAACATGCGAATGCGTGGTGCTTTATTGGATAATATCGTCCACTCCACGTCAGTTTCACGACCGTCTCGTTTATAATTTAATAAGCTCTGTTTTGCATAATGTCAGCCACGGGAGCTGTGTGAATGAGATGAATTAATATGAATTAAATTCCTCGCATCATAATTGTTAGTATTATAAAGATGAATAAATTAGTTTATCGAGTTTTACGAATATTGTTAAAAGCAAACGAGCATAATGTTAAGTAGCCATAAGTAATATTTTATATGAGAACGGTAGCAAACGAGCATAAAGTTAAGTAGCCTAAGTAATGTTAAGTAGCCGCCGAAGCCCAAGAACACCCCCACGTACAACCCCAAACACGTCTGAAGTCTCATCTGAGCTTGAACGTAAATACGTTGCTATTTCTGAGGACAAAGATGGTCAACTCCCTTTTGAAGTATATAAGTTGCTTCACGGCGGATTATGAGGACGGTATTGATACCATTCCGATCAAACTATAGTTCTAACATCTGTCGAATATACAAAACGAATGTTTATCACAATAAAATTTTATCGAATTGAGATGAAACAGTTTTTCAACTAAATTTACAGATGCTCATAAGCTGAGATGACCAATGATTTGGTTAAGTTTTAACAGTGAATAAAATAGTTCGAGCATAGAGGTACCATTGATGCCCTCATAATCCGCTGTGGATCAATTCTTGTTCGTGTTGGACAGTTGCGGTTGCCGCTTATATGTACAAGCGAGGCGACCATTATAGTCCTCAGGTATTGAAACTCATCTACATACGACCTCAGATCCATATAATGACAATACAGACCACCTGATTAAATGGTCGCCTTCAGCCGACATCCAGAACCAATATTGAACAAGACTGGTGTCCTGACGCTTAATCACATTGTATAGTCATATACAATTATCACAATACTTCGAATGAAATTAAATGTTGGGGTAAACGGAAAGTCGTAACTTGATAATAGTATTATGCAAATTTCATACGAACGTTAGGTTCAGAGTTTCATTGCTTTATTTAAATTACTTGCAATTCCCAACTTTGAAGCGTTAGTCACTTTGCCTTAAGGTCAGTCTTACAGAAAAGTGGTCATAACTATAATAACTAAGTAATCTGTCAAAAACAAAAATATGATGAAATAAAAATATTGAATTTGTATTAAGATTTCTTTTTTTGTATCAGAAGAGTAGCAAGCGAGGATGGAGACCATTTGATCGTAAGACGCTGCATACTAAGCACATCCTCATACAACCTCAAACATGACTGTGAGGATCTATGCTCGTACGTAGATGCGTTGCTTCTTCTGAGGACTAAGAAAGTCTCCTAAGAAGTGGGACAGCAATAATTTATTTCTTCCGCAACGCAAGAATTCTTTCAGAGAAGAAATACGTAGTAGCCTAGAAGCTATATCGTAAACGATATAACCCATAATTGTAAGAACAGTTAAAATTGTATCAATTTAGCTACTCTTATTTAGATTGTGAACTATTTCTTGTTAGTAACTCAATAAATAGATTAATAAATGTTTTTAAAGACATCATAACTGACTTTAACTTCGAAGTGTCTTCTGTAAATGAGGAGAGCTTAAGTAAAGTTCAATTCGGTAAAATTTACCACTTGGAGCACATTATAGGAAATTCTATTACTTTTGTCCTCTTAACATGGGATTCCTTATGTTGTTTTGATCATTTTCTTAATTAATTCTTATCCTCACAAAAAGGAGTAAGACTTCATCTATCAAGATCTAAAGGTTTTCTTCATTGAAAGTCTAAATAAACAAATCCTAAGCTGCGCAGCATTTGTCGAAGTTTTTGAAGAGAATCATATTACTTACTTTAATCTATTCAAGATCTCAAATTGTTTTCATTTCTGAGGCAAGTAAGGGAATTCTGAAATAAATAGGCTTAGAATTCAGCAATCTGGGATTCGAATTCCAGACACGCTTCTGATTTTTCCAAGTTATGTTTTATAAGAAATTAATAACTTTAAAGCAAGTGATTAGTTATTATTGAAAGAAAATATGCTGAGGAAACATCCATGAGAGTTCTTTACGAAGTTGTCAAAGGTGTATAAAGTCTACCAATCAGTCTAGAGTGGTGGATTGTGGCCTAAAATCTCGCATTATGTGGACTGACTCATGCCTACTAGTGGATTAATAATGAGTTGATGAAAAATCATCAAACCTTGTCAGCTTTATTGATATTTGGAAAATAACTAAAACTAGTTGGTTACCAAAAGCCCATGACTACGTATTTCCTGACGAACCGGACAAAATATATATATCTCTGGCATCATTTTTGTCGGCTCTGACTTGTCGAAATGTCGTATTGTCGTAATTGAGCGTAGAAAGGTTTTCTGTTGTTCATGGACCTGATTACAAAGATTTATGATAGCAATCTTCTTTTCTTCGGTAAGCTGCATGCTGCATAAATTATTATCCTTTTCACAACATATATTCCAAATTAAGCATTTAAAATGAATAAAACAACTGGGTAAATTTGGTTAATTTGCGATCTTGGTTGATTTATATTGATTGATTTGGTTAATCCGGTTTCTTCAACTTGACCGGATGGTACTTATTTCCTTTCAATTCACCACAGGTCTTACAATTTATTATTACAATATCTTTAATATTTGTATAATAAAATTAGAATTCTAATAAAATAAGTTTTTTTGAACAACATTCATTTCAAATTAATTACAGATTTTTTTTTTCATATTTATGATGATGATAATCTAAAGGGAGTCCGTGCCCATGGGGCATGGTTCCAAGAACACATGCATTCCCGCGGTGGATAGCAATCGCAATTCTCTGAGCGAGATTTGCGAAAAATTAATTAAATACGGATCTTAACAGCGAGTCTCCTAAATAAAGTTATGTAGTATGTTATATTAATATTTCATTTTAACCTAGGTAACATTATAATTAGAATTTCTAATTAAAATAAACGGAAGTTTTAATCTCTGAATTTAAAATTAAAGCTGTTTTCAGAACAGTGTAATTACTTTCAACGTAATTTATTAATCTCAAGCAAAACAATAAGAGGAATTAGATTAAAATGCGTGCTTAACCCTGAGTGGATAAGCGAGAAAAATTATATATATATGTATTTATATGTTACTAGCCAGTTACTAGCCATAATTGATAATATATAAATAATAACGACATTAAGTGGAAAATTTGAATATATTCGATGCTCCGCTCATTTTTGTATGTATGGATCTATTTACACTGGTTGGAGGTTATTTACACTGGTTAAAAATTATAACCGAATCAGGAAAGAGCCAATGTTTGATACTCTTTCTTTCTTTAAGTAGGAAAAGCAGCAAGCGTGCAGGCCATCTGAGATTAAATGGTCACTGCAATCCAAGGACATCTACGTCCAGCTTCAGATAAGTCCTAAATGACGTCGTACACAGATGCGTTGCTACTCCTGAGGACTAAAATCGTCACCTCGCTTCAAAGTGTAGCCGGCACCCGCACTTCTCCCACCGAAACACAAGTAATGCTTTACGGCGGATTACGAGGGTTGTGGTACCTCCCCGGTCGAACTACAGTTCTCCTACCTTCAAATGTTCATTTAAGTGTGGGTATATATAATATATATATAATTCTTTAGTTCTAACAAGAGTATTCTGTTTGTGCGATCACTTTAGAGGCAGAAATAAGTGTGTCAACGGAGCTGCCGTAGATGACGTCATCTATTACGAAGGTCTTAAATAAAACCATATGTAATTAAAAATCTTTTCTAGCATATGCGCTGGTCGCACACACACACACAGAGCTTGGAGTGCGAGGAGCGTCTACTGTCGCGGTGCAACAGACCGCGCGTCAATTCAGCTATCTTCGTATCTGCTGAGCCTACTGGGTTCGCTGGGTTCGACGCTGGCGAGTTTCTGAGGCGACACGGCTCTCAGTCTAAATTGTGTCGTAAGGCCAGGTAATAAGATTTTTATATGAAGCACTTTTAAGACTCAACTATTTTAAATATCGGCTGATTTTATTAACTTCGCTGGATTCAATACTGGAAAGCTTCAGAAGCGACGTTAATGTCAGTGTAAACTGTATCGTAAGTTTTGGTAATAAGATTAAATTTTGTTAAGCAACTACTTTTACAATCTTACTGGATATGATTGTTTATTTTGGCGAATATATAAAGCAACAAGATTCTATATCGGTCCATAAAGCCAAGTAATAAGGTACTGATTACTTTTTAAACCTGGCAAATACTTTAAAAGAACACCGTTTAACTATTTTATGAATTCACGAGTTTAACATTGATGCTAAAATTTGATATTAGATTGGGATAATTAACTAAAAATTGATAAATAAATAGATCACCTGAATATGTTCCTATAGTAAGATATGTATACGTATATAAAACGAAAGAAAAGGAATATCCATTCTGCCGTGATTCTATTATAGACATTAACGTGATTGATCTCCGTTACGGGCCGTTTTTTGATCCACCTACACACTTCTCTGAGTTACCAAAAATAATAATAAAGATACAATATAAAGATGCGTAAAATTCTATAGTTTTATATCTCACACGTTACGTTACGTAACTCCCCTTTGTTATTTACTTTACCACCTCTTCTCCAAAACGAAATAAATGACTAATTGGTGCTACGGAATTAACATACGAAACCAGTTTCGTTGTGTTCGTTTACAGAACAAATTCATCGAATAAAAGTATTTTCATTTTAATGTGCAATTAAGTATCACATTTTACTACAAATAAAGGCATATACGTCGACGCTAATAGTTCTTGAAACGTTGTAATACCCAGTATTCCTCTATTCGTAAAATATTCTCTTTTTACTAGAAACTAAATACGTTTCCTCAGAAATATAAATCACGACAAAGAAATTCTAGTAGAATTCTTTGAATATGAGGCTTGATTATTAAATACTTCTGTTACTTTATTGGCCGCTCCTAAAATTTGAAATAAATTAAATTCGTTTCAAAGTTTAATTGAAATAAAAAAGTAATATATAAAGTAATACAATTTTAAATAAAAGTTTACGTTTATCAATCAGATTTGTTTTTTATTATATTTATAAGAACTAGATTTATCCTACGAGAACTGATATTAGAAAAAAAAAATTGGTCTGCTAGAAAGTTTCCAAGGCATTGTATATTCATATTTTTTTTTTGCAGGTCGGCTGACAATATACCTCTGACAACGATGTCAGATTCATCGGAAAGATTATGCAAAGCCAAAGCTCCGAGGGAAGAAACAATCAATGAAGAAGTGAGTAAATCTGATGACAGTGGAAGTGTTGAGACAGTGAAGCATTTTGGCTTGCCTATACTCTCTGTATCTGGTCCCTCTCCCCCCGATGAGGACTATGATCAGATAGATGAGTATCTGTAGCATTTCCATACCGGTTTCCAGCTTAAATATGTGCTGGAAAAGATGAGGCCTCCATGGCCCAGCCCCGCACAAAGCCCTTAATCAGAAGATTAGGCTAGTGTTACTTCGCACTTGACTCTTAAAACTATTTCTATTTCTCCCCGTGGAAGTGTTTGCAATGTGTGTTTCGGGACAAATGTTTTGCGTCACAACGAATCTTCGAAGACTTTCGGCTGGTTTGATCTATCGGTACTTAAAGTGTGTCTTGATGAGGGACCATAGTTTTACGATTAGAATGGTGTGTGTTTTCATTTATCTTATTATCTTTGTGAGTCTACTCTCTTGTATCTCTATTGAGTGTCTAATTACTCTAGGAATGTTTCCTGGATCATAGTTGTAATTCGAAGATTAGAAATTTTAAATCCACTATTATAGCTTGTAAGGAATGCACAATAACTTTATTGTATCGACATTAAATTTTAACAGTGCCACTCTAAATTTTAAAATCTTAATTATACTCAAAATAATATCCGTATCGATATTCTTATAAGCAATTTTAATGTAAGTATTACTTAAATTATTCTTAATACTCTGTACAAAATTGATGTTTTCAGTGAGATTTATGTTTTCGTTGCAATCTAGTCGCTTGTTCACTATGAGCAATAGAGTAAGAATTTATCTATCTTAAATTTTAGCATGATCTTAATCATATAAGTTTTAGCATTTAAATAGTTTTATTAGATTATAGATCTATGTTGAGATGTGAAGGTTGAACTTTGGTCCAATGATTGTATTATCTGCACACATGGTGTTTTAGACTAAGAAAATTTTGATTTTAATAGTACAAACATCATTACACGATTGACTATCTCTGATGCTTTGTAGTAATCGAATTATTATCATATTTTAAACAAGTATATCAATATTGTGCTAGGATTGTAGCTTTTTAGATAAAAATATGACTTTGTGATTTTTTTGCAAGTTCCTTAAAGTATATCACATGTTTATAGTCAAATTTGTTTGCGTATGTTTTGGATTGTCAATTATATTTATCTTGTAGATATTTTCTCTAGTATGCTATTATGGAAGGTACTAAGTAGATATAATTAAAAGGTAATGTTTATCTGACTTTTTCAACTTTCCTTATTGTAATAACTCTGAACTGGTGTTACGGGACCAGATGAAATGAATAGTTGAAATAGATATTCAATTCAAAATTTGGCATATACCTAATTATCAATCCGATCAATTATAATAGTAACGCCAGTTTCAAAGCTAAGACTTTATTATTCCCTCCACTACTTATAGATTCCCTCATTGATTAAGATTGTGGTGTGCTGCACGTGTTAGATGATATTCGATTTATTATTGTTTGGTCGAAAACGAAACAACAATTTAAAAAATTCCTAGTATGATGAGATTGTTTTCTTTTCATTAAATATTACTTCGTCGAAAATCTTATTCTTGATCTTAAATCTCATTTTAAGTATATTTTAAAAGACGTTTTAAAACAAATCTAATACTTTAACATTTTAATGTGCATCTTGGTGAGCGGATGTTATGTCCCGTAATAATAAAATAAATAAAAGTATTCATACTTCAATAAAACAGCATACATGAGATGCTTTTTACAGAACTAGACGCGGTGGATGAGTTTATATATCAAATAGAAATAAATAATGCTTTACGTATCTATCACATATTATATTTCAAGCAACGAAAAAAATATTTTCAGATACAGTAATTTAACATTGATCCTTCTAAGATTACTAAAATAATATTATCATTATGGAAACTTTGATTATTAACTATATTCGCATAAAAGTCTTGATTCAAAAAAAAAAGACAAATAACGAGGTATAATGATATTTTTAAAGGCAAATTAAATGTATTTCGATTTCGAACAAACATAATGTAAACACAAATCTTTTCTGCTGGTAAGTAGCTAGTATGGGAAACACCTTAATAACCAAAAGTTACTAAATGAGGTAATAAATAATGGTTAGAGAAAGGCTTAAAATGTATGTAAGTATATTGCTAGTCAATTATACTGATCGTTCACGGATGGCTGCTCGAGTCCTTTTGAAGTTTAGAATTTGAAATGAAACTAACAAGACCTCTTACTGAATTCAATATAATGGTGCGCCTAAGGAATGGAGAATGATAATTACTTCACCAATTTCCGAGCAAATTTAGTCTCTGAAATACAGAAAAACAGTAATATCAAAAGCAGGACCATTGTCTAGTATATTTAGCAAAACCAATATTACCTTTTAGTAAATTTAAAATATCGTCTATAAAACTAATTTCACTTTTATTTATAAAAATATATCGTTAGTCAAATTGTGTATGAATAAATGTATCTTAATTGACTATCTTACGTAGAAGTAAATATCAAATATTAAATAACACTCGTAATGTATCTTCTTATGTCATTGTACGATCGACATTATTTAGTAGATTAATATGAATACTAGTATTAGTTGTAAACGTCCTAATTCCAATATTTAAATGATTATATATAATATAGGATCAGTAAATTCCCGTTCAAGTAAAATCATATTTAATTAGCATAATTCCCTGTATGGTAGAAGTTGTCTTGTGCCAATATTACGTGTTGTTGTTTCCCGATAAATACATTTTTGAATTACAAATGATCTATGCAATTGATTTTATTTTAAAAATTCGCACGATCCATTCAATTGCCCTTCCAAGCATGACGTGATGCGTACGTTGGTACCATTTTGGACAGAAAATACTTCTCAATACGGACTCATTGTATTGTTTCCCTTAAATCCCTCAACATTCAAAAGATTTTAATAATAGGGAAACATTTTGAAACAGATAGACGCATACACACGACCAACATAACATAACCTACAACTGCACGGGTGATCAACGGCAAAGAATGAGTTAATAGTTTATGTGTTAAAGGGTCCTTTATATTTGGTACACTCCATCTGCGTTAGACGTAACATAATTACGTTACGTGGATACTATCGGTATTTCAACAAATTAAAAAGAGCATTATCAACATCATCATCATCAAACTATTACTGTCCCATTGCTGGGAAACAAACATGTTAACATAACTTCTGTTAAAATGGAAAATATTAAGCTATAGCCCAACATCGTCCACCGTTAAGAACTTGGCAAGGGAAACTAAGAAAGATTTCCTTACTATTTTTTTCTCTACAATTATAATTAATAAGTTACTAATTTCGTTTCGAAAAATCTATGGAGTTTGCGCCTTATGCAGCATAGGCGTTTAATTATTATGTTTTACTTTATGTTTGATTTTGTTTTAATTTTATTTTACTAATAATACTATTATTATTATTTTATTTTCATTTCTTTAATCTCCCTGTTATATGTGATTCTTAGTGGCGATTAAATTATTTTTTCAACAAAACACAATTAATGCTTTACGGCGGATTATGAATGTGGCTGCGGTACAATAATTTTCCCAACTTTAAATCGATTAACGAAAGAAATATATCTTAATGCAGATGGAGTTTCAATGCCCAATAGTTAAAGGAAAGAGCATATAACATAGTACGTTTCCGAATGAATCATAATTCTTCTTTTAAAATATAAAATAGTATAGCTTTTACATGATTAGGACGTGCGTATTTTTATTAATCGTAGTTTTACTATATTAAAGATGTACATATCTATAAAGGACACTATATAAATTGTAATGCTCATAATACTATTGTAAAATACATTAATTAATTCTAATGAACATTATTGTAAATGTATTATTTACATCCTTACGACGTCTATTTACTATCACGATGAAATAAACATTTTAAAACTTATGTCTGTTTTATTTTTTACCAATCCCTAAAAGTTACAGTTATTTGGTCATTTTTTTTATAAATCGAAAAAATATTTACATTTCAATTACAACAATGAAAATATTAAAACTTATTATAATAAAAGCGTAACCTAAACACTTCAAAGGGAGTCCGTACCAATGCGGCATGGAGCGAAGAACGCTAGGCGCATTCTCGCGTGGAATAGCAATCGCAGTTCTCTGCGTGAGATATGAAATAGCCCTCTTGTCACCGGCGGCATCAATCAAACGTGGTACTAATTGTTTGAAAATTTTTTTGGCGCATGGGCCCTACGGACCAAACGTTTCCAAGCCAAGAAGTAAAAAACACGTAATCACTGCTTAGTGAAACATATGTATGTATACGCGCCGCTTGGCGTCTTTTACAGCCTCCGCCGCAGCTGATATTTTAATTTATTATATAGTCATTAGCGTCCATGAACACTTACAGGACAAGATATGTGGTAAAGCTGTATATCGGTGGAAGGAATACCACCGTCTCTTTCATAATTTGCTGGTAAGTAACTCCTATATTTCAATGGAAAGGTATATTTGCTTGTTACACTTGTAAGCGTGGTGACTATCTCAGTTGTAAGGACCAACGCAACCCCATGCATGATGTCAGACTGGACTTTACTTCTATGATGTTGAACAATGATGTATATGGTTTCAAAAAACAATTTCACATCAGTTAGCCCAGGGTTACTCAAAGTGAGGTTCGCCAATTCATCGTAGAGGGTTCGTCGCATCGCATTAAGATCCTATTTGTACTTTAATAAAAATCCTAAGATTTGCTATTTTTTGTCTTTTCTATTTGATTACATACCTACTAAAATAGAAAATTGAACGTTTTGTATATAAATAAGCTATCCTGGGGGGATGGGGGTATTTTAAAGATAGGGGGTTTGCTGTAGTTTGGTATATTTAAATCGGTTCGTAAAGGTATAAGTTTGAATAAATTTCAGTTAGCCTAAACACAGATTTTCTGCTTTTTCAAAGAAGGTTGAAGAAGTTCAAAGAAGATTGAAGAAGATGCCAGTTTTATCTTTACTATATTACTTACAGAACCTGTATTTTCCCTTTTTTATGTGAGAAGAGTAGCAAACGAGCATGCAAACCACCTGTTGGTAAATAGTTGCAGCCCATAGACATCCATGTACAATCGCAAACACGGTCGAAACCCCATCTGAGCTCGAACATATATGCACTCCTCAGGACTAAGATGGTCGCAAGTGTAGCCGACAACCGCACCTGTTCAACCGAAACACAAGTAATGCTTTAGGCCAGATTACGACCGAACTATAGTTCTCCCACATTTAAACTTTGTCCCGAACAAACATTTAATATATAGAGAACATAAAGATTTTTTAAGTCGGAGTACTTAATAATTGGTATCAATAAACGAAGGGTTATACAATAAGAACAAATATTTTATTACATTCAGTCACGAAGGTTTCGATGTAGTGTAAATTAAATGGCTAAGTTCTTTTACCATTTTTCATTTGAAAATATTACCTAAAACACATTTAATTTTTAATTTAACCTATTTTTAGTAAACGATTATTTAAGTTCCTAATCGCGTGACATATTATTTCTTTCGTTATTAACGGTCTACGTCTATGTAGTAATAATTAGGAACAATATTAGGTATTTATAAAATGAAACCATGGAAATTTTGTAGAGAAACAAGCATCTCTCATAAAATAACGTTTTTGCTTATCTCTAGATATTATAAATCCCCCAAAAGAAAGTCCCCCGTCGCGTCTGTCTGTCTGTCTGTTCGTGATAAACTCAAAAAGTACTGGATTTATTTTCTCTTAGTTTTCAACAGCAGATAGAGTTATTCTAGAGGAAAGTTTTCGTGCATAATAAGTTACGTTTTTTGCAAATTGGCCGAGAAATTAATTCATTAAAATTCAATATAGTAATTCAGTCGTCATTCGAAATAGATGTTTCTTTTTGCAACTAGGTATGAAATAAAAATAATGTAAATAAATATAAATTCTATAACTTAAGCGAAGCCAAGCATGTATGAGAGAAAAATAATGTAAGTAAATATCTCTCTATTATCCGAGCGAAGCTGGGAAGGGTCGCTAGTACAATATAAGTTTAGGCGCCGGTAATAAGTTACACAGCAATATGTAATGTAACAATATTGCTTAAAAGTGGTTATGGTGACTATATTTTTTATTGACAACTACTCTGTTCTAAGTGAAATTGTTTGCAAGAATTTATTTGTTTGAATTCGTTTATAACATTTTTATAATAATCACTGACGGACCATAAACTGAATCAATGTTATTAAACACTGACTTATACGAATTTGTAAATTTTTATCCTAATAACAGACGAATTTGAGACTGTGCACATAACTTATTCCCGGCTATAATTTTATCTTTTACTGCAAGTCTCGTATTTTTTATTAATTTTCATCAAAATTTTGCAAACTTATCAAATAATCAAATATCAAATTTGATGCAGTTTACGAGTCCATTAGTATATATCTCATCACCTATACACATAATCTATATAAATAATATATGTATATAAACACAGTCAAAAGCTTCGCAGGAGTTTACTCAAAAACTTTCTAAAGTCACTTGGCGATTGGATCACTGTTCTAGTAATGCATAAAGGATAAACAGATTGACCAACATTACTTATTTTTTTATATATGTAAAAAGTAATGGTTGCTGAAGTTAAATATATTGTGTTTCCATATTACAAAAAAAATGAAGTAGAAAAGGCGGTAGAACCATGTCACCCGAAAAAACATACATCCGACACATTACCACATAGAACGAAACAATTGCCCCAGTCTGTTAGAACCGGATTACCGGTTCAAACATTATGAAACAAGTTACCATATTAGTCCTCAGAATTATTCATATTTTTGATCATCTTCAGAGTTATACACATTTGGAGTTGGTTACAGATATTCATCGACGTGTTCACAACTTTCCGATATACGAACCGTATATTGGTATTCTATAAATGATGATTCTGATGATGAAGTGACTACGAAGTTAATAATACGTTGATTGTAATTAATCAAAAAATAAATAAAAAAATGCTTTATTTATACAATTGCGGGACAAGTTTGTGGGATCTTCCGTGGTAAGTTTATAAAACCTATGTTAGGAAAGTCCGCTCTTCTTTCCATGTGTCCGTTTATGTATAAATATTATTAATACAGTGATTAAGTAATTAAATGAAATGAAAAAATGAAATTAAGAAAAGTGATTTTAGTATACATAATACACATAAATATGTAATTTAAATATGTACACAGATAAAGAACAGTACAGCAGAATTAGTCTCTTCAAAAAATCTCCTTTATCTAGAATATGTAATGAATATAACCGAGCACGTACATTAATTGAAGTCATTGACATCTTTCACGTTTCGTGTCTTACGCTTAAGAGGAAACTAATAAGTCATTTACTTAATACCTAACTATTACTTTACTGTCTTATTATATGTTGATATGTAAACTGTTTCTTTAGTTTTAAATTTTAGCATTGTTTTTTTTTAATAAGTGATAACAAGTCATTGTTTCTTTTCTATGTGAATGCCGTACATACTTATAATTGGCATGTATATAGGGTAAACTAAGTACTATAGTATTTCTAATTTTGTAAATGTCTTGTATACTTTGCTGTTGGTATGTCTAAATAAATAATAAGATTATAAAAGTTTAACAATTTGACTGCGGCGTTCAACGATTCACCGTTGCGGAAGGGAGGCTAAACTGGATCTGTGTTCTTTTGACTGAAAATGCGGTAACAATACACTGAAATATTGTATGTTTTAGCAACTGTGTATTATCTACGAATACACGGACGTAATGACCGCCCCACGTCTTGTAGCGTTGACGTAATCACAACACTTTTGTGCGCTCATAAACCGTACAGATTTGTACGTACACGATAGGTGTGTACATGTCGCGAGCGTTGTACGCCAAGTACCAAATACAGCAGTGTTGTACGCTGCAGAGAAAGGGTTAAGAATCATTAGTGTAAAAAACAGTTAATCCTCTGTGACTTGTGCAATTGCCGACTACACATTGAAGCGAGGCGAACGTCTTAGTCCTCAGGAGTAGCACGTATCTACTTTCGAGCTCACATAGGATTTCAGTCGTGTTTGTGGTTTGTATGCTCGTTTGCTATTCTCACATAAAAAGTTTAAATACATTAGAGAAGAGTTTAATTGGTTCATAATATTGTAAGGCGAAGTAACGTCTATTTCCTTCCACAAATTTATTTATAACTGTTCATAAAATCACAATAACAATATTCAAACGCCTCACAAATTCATTAAGTTTACTCGACGGTTATAAATCTCGGATTAATATTAAATTAGGCCTTTCCAGAACCTCACTAAATATTCCGTAAAGGCGTCAAAATGATGAATGTACTCCTTACTTAATATTTCCATCCTATCTATGCAATCATAAACATAATTTTTGAAATATATTTACTTTATGTTCTTTGGGTACATGAAATACATAGTGAGACAAGGAGTCACGTCACGCTCATCAAATAGAACTATATTTCTACAGGAAGCCTACTCCTGCTCTCGTGATTGTTTTACCAACACATAAATGTGTCACGACTATTTGTATCGTAAAAAATAGTAACGAATCTATTATGTACGACCTCAGATTAAGGAATCCATATCCGCAGGTGTATGAACAACCAACTAAAATAACTTCCTTTTTTCTATCCAGTTTTTACAATAACATACGTTTTATATAAAACTGTAGTATTTTTGTGTTATATGGTTAACTATTGACTTTACAGTTAACTTATTGGTATGACTTATAATGGCAATTGTTAAAAAATATCCAGCAAGATCACGACACCTGTAGATTCGATGTAAAGGTTGGGAAACGGATACATCCATACATCCTGTACGGATGTTTAACAGTTTCTTACGAAATAACCTCAGAATGGATGTTAATCACACTTATCAAAATCCATTAGGAGAGTTTTGCAATTAACAAGAATTTTGCTTATATATCAGAATACCAATTAGTAGAATACTGTTTATAAATATATTTTGGGATTTGGCTATAATATAAATTTTGGCTATAATTTAATTTAAAGGTGGTAGAGCCGTTAGAGTTCGCCCGGGGCGGCACCACCATAACCATAACCATAACCCGCCGTAAAGCAACAAGTTCCTCATGTATTGTGTTTCGATTGGGGAAGTGTGGTTGCCGGATACAAATTATTGGAGGCGATCTTAGTCCTCGAGAGTAGGAACGCATCCGCGTCCATCCTGAAATAGAACTTCTGTTCTATTTGAGATTGGACGTGGTTATCCATGGGCTGCACTGACCACTTAACATCAGTTGGCCTTCATGCCCGTTTCTTACACTTTCATAATAAAATAATAATTATTATTATTATCAAATAAGTCAGAAAAATATTGTCCTCTATAAGTTATATTGAATTTGTCTGCTAGAAATATACAGGATTATATAATAATAGGGTTGCTTCTCTTAAATAGTTTTATACACAAATTAAAATCGAATTGAAATAAAGAAAATTCTCATTAAATGCGGATGAAGCCGTGGGGTTAAAAATGTATAGCAGCAATGATGCAAATTTAATTACAAATATTTTATTTCATTATAAGGTAATTACTACGTGTAATTATACACATACACGGAATGAAAATCAAAGCTACAATGTAAAATCAATTCATCGGCTTCAAGCGCTCTGTAGGACGGGAAAAAGAAGCAGACGGAAAAAGCCGAGTATTCAAAATGTTGGTCTCTTATACAGAGATTTCGGTTTCAAATCCATTGCACTCACCTCTCATTTATGGAAGGTAAATATAAATTAGAAATCAATTATCATTTGTTTTAAGATTGACGGAAAATGACGACACCTACATGTCTTTGTTCTCCATAATGTACAGAAAGGTGGATGAAATCTATCAATCTGGGCTTAAGTAAACTGAAGTGTAGACTAACTCTAACTCTTTACATTCATATTAAATAGGAGACATATTTACCCAAAAGTAAGTCAGTAATTATACGCATGAGTAGATTTAATGAAAAATAGAAAAAAAATGCCACAAACTGGCTGGTCTTTTGCTTAATCTTTGTCATCGGTATTTTAGCTCAAGTCTTTGTTAAAACGGCAATAAAAGCTATTTCCAACGATTTAAATTTAACCACATAATTATAGCAATTAGTATCAAAGTTGAGATTTGTTATTTCAAAATTCCTGAGACCTTGGCCTCAGAACCTTTGGCATAACACTAATTGGCGTGAATGTGCGGTTATTACACTCATTAGAATTCCTGTTTTTGTACCGAGGAATCGGTATTTTGTGAAATGAGGGAAAATATTTGAGTAACAAGTACCCAATTAGAACATTATCGAAATGCGTTCTCTCGTCATTTATACGTGAACGTAATAAGTACTTCAAAGTAATTTTATTATGTTACTAGTGTTTGCCCTTTCTTTGCTCAAGTAGAAGTCGATATGAGAATACGACATAAAAACAATTTAACATTTTTCAAAGAATAAATCTCACGTCTGATTGACGACGTGAGTGACAAGAGGGCTAGTCATATTTTGCGCACAGAATTGCGATATCTATTCAGATCCTGTATGCGGCCAGAATTTTGCATCAAATCACGAGCATTGGCGAAGAAGGGTATGAGGTCATAACAGAGAGCTATGCCGTATCATACTAAGTCATACGAATTATTTACCTCCAAAATACACAGGTTGATATTTAACATTATAAGAAAAGCGTTCATAAATTTGAATTAATACGTGCAGAAGAACAGTGTTACGTAATTTAGAGCGACGTCTGGACAGATCGTGAAATTTTCGGAAGCTTGAATATCTCATTACTGTAGATAATTAAGACGTATCTTTAGCTTCATTCGTGGCTTTGTTTATTTTTTATCTGGCAACACTTCTTTTTTTATTTCTGAATACATTTCTACCTGTTTTGAGAATTGTCTTTTAATGTTATAAAAAACCCACGTCGCGTCTGTCTGTCTGTTCGCGATAAACTCAGAAGTACAGGACGAATTTTCACACAGTTTTGAACAAGACGTATAGTATTTCCTGGGGAAGGATTTGGTGCATAATGAGTTACGTTGTTTTTTGTAAATTGGGCGAGAAATTAAATAGTTCAATTCAATATAGTAATTCAGTCGTCGTTCCAAATAGATGTTCCTAACTGTTAGTTTTTGCAATTAGGTAATGACTGGATGCATGTATGAAATAAAAATTATGTAAATAAATATACTGTATTACCCAACCGAAGCTAGGCCCGGTCACCAGTTGTAAATAATTCAAAGTTGATTTTACTTTAGAAAGGGTACTCACGATTAACCGTTCGTCCGATTCGTTGTTAAGGCTAAACCAAACGAGCCATCATCTATAATATTTTGGACTAGTTGCATGGCTCGTGGTTATAGTTAAGCAAAACGAGCCATGCAACTGGTTCGAAATATCGACAAATAGATATAATTACGAGTGCATAGTAAAATGTATTCAGCGATGATATTAATATATAATTATAAACTCAAAGTTGATATAAATTTCGCACATCATCTTAGCATTGCTGTAAGCGATAATACTGCATTTTTTTATGTGAGAAGAGTAGCAAACGAGCACGCAAACCACCTGACGTTAAGTAGTCGCAGCCCACAGACATTCACATACAACCACAAACACGACCGAAATCCTAGTAGCTCGAACGTAGATCCGTTACTACTCTTGAGGACTAAGACGGTCGCCTCGCTTCAAAATGTAACCGGCAACCGCATCTCTTCAACCGAAACGTAAGTAATACTTTACGGCGGATTTTGAAGGCGGCAGTTGTACCTCCCCGTTCGAACTATAGTTCTCCCAACTTTAAATGCATACTGTAATAGTAATTATTATATTGAAATATCCTTCAATATCATATTGTTAGCAGATAGATTAGAAATAGACACATTCCCTTTATTAGAGAAATTATTTCAGATAACAAAACTACTACGTAATTAAAACCAAACTAGTTTTGTAGTTTCCCTTCACCAAAATTAGTTTTAGATTATCCCAGAGAGTTCTGAGAGAGAAAATCTGAAATAGTTTTGAATTTGAAATGTTCCCGAAAAATGATTTTTGAATATACTTCGTTATATTTTGGTTCTTTTAAATTCCAATTGGAATGCCAGGGTAGAATGCAGCTGTTAAAATATTTTGGAATTCAACTCTTCGGTTCGTGATGTTTCGTTTCATTATACCTTTTACAAATGTGAAAATCCATCCAAATAGCTAAAGGAATATTAAATTGTGAAACTTTCCATTGTGATTATTGCTGTGAGTGTAGTGCTGTGTTTCTTGATTTTATAATCAAAAGACCAATGATTACTGATATAAAAATCAAAATTAAAACTAGCGCCTTCGGCTAGTCGTTGATTCTGACTTCTAGGCCAGAGGTTGTAGATTCGATTCTCATTAGAGACTATATGATGTGTTTGTTGAGCACATGTACTTGTTCTGTGTCTGGGTGTAAAATTTAAATGTTTATTTAGAAACACATACACACACACATACATATATGTATCAAGTTATAGTGATAAGTCACCATAATACAGGCTCTACATAGTTTGGGATTAAAATAAAAACAAAACATATAAAAATGAATATGCTTTATAGAAATCTTTAATCTTTTGAAGATAGTAATTCCGATACCGTTCGATCGGGGTGGTACCATCGTCACACCAGTGTAAAGCATACTTGTGTTACAATAGAATATTGTATTTGTCGACTCATTTGAAAATGAGATGACAGCTCTCAGGAATAGCAACGCATCTGTGATCGATCGAAATTATTTGTGCTGAAAAAACAATTTATCAGATTAGACATCCGACAAGCAGTTATAAATCTAAATATAATTAAAACAAATAGGAATACAAATAAGATAAGATGGAATTGTAAATTAATAAATTAATTAGAAATCATGACTTAAAGAAGAAATAAGTTACAAAGAACATAAAGTGAAGAATTTAATATAAACAATTCTTTTAATATTCATTAAGTGTAAACCTTCAATGAGATAAAATTTGAGTATATGTAATGAATGTTTGAAACTGTTTAAAAGAAAGATACTAAAATACATATATTAGAGTAGAAAAGGTTATTTTTGTTATAAAGCTAACTCTTTAGAGACCTATGGAATCATTGTTTGCATATAAAACGGAAATGGTAGAAGGAAGTCCATTAACGAACCTCTCAATAATGCTTTAATTTTTTATCGTATAGAGTATCATGAGGAACACTTAAAAATTGTATATTTCGCTAATGCTGAGATATTAATTGTAATCCGTAAATTCTTGTTTTTGTTTCGAACGGTGGGGTTTTAAAAGATCCATCTTTTTGCCGAAAACGCTATTGATAATCTCAAAGGTCTAGAATAAAATGCGAGTACTTTACTTGCGGGGTGCCTTTTAGCGGTTCTGGAACATGTTTTTGTAGGTTTTTTAACTCTAGTGGCAACAGTGCAATCGATGCAGCGATTATATGCTGAATAAATGATAGTATGCCGAATGAGAGCGAATGACTGTCTATATAGCAAACCATATGACAAACATTTTCCGACGCCATTGCTCCATCGACTACCACCTTCAAATTTGAATTCAAAATGATATCTTACAGGATAAGCCTATTATTTGGAGTTGACCACAGATCTACTTGCAGTACAGTAGAGTAGTAAAATGTTTAGAAATATCTACCTACCTATAGAGTAAGCAGTTACAAACAATATATCTGTGATCAGCTCGTGATCCTAACTGCTATATTTATGGTTCGTAAAATTATCTATAACATTAACAATTAAATATTACGTCATCCAGTAAATCGTATTTTGTATTTCATTCGTTACCCATTATATTGAAATCAATATCGAAGAAATTGAAAGTGAAACAAAAATGTTGCACGTAAAAACAATTTTCAACATTTAATCCAATGTTATTAAGCCTCATAATAACATTATATTAAAATGTTTTTTAATAGAATGTTGTTAAAAAACTGCCAACAAATCGTAACAGATGTTACGAGCTCAAATAACGAAGGAAATATTCTTCAGTATCGTAATTAATTACGTTGGAGCTAAATTGTCTTCGATCTCAAACTTAATTGATTCTCGTGAACGATAGATTTGGGACTACAGTTTAGTATTGACAGCTAATTTGTTTAAATTAAACTTGCTTGAGTTTCGTACAATTTCTTATTTGGATTAATGGTTGATTCTCTGGAAAAAAATAACATACTATTTTTTTTTTATTTATATCCTAAAGGTGGGAGAACTATAGTTCCGCCGGAGAGGTACCACTGCCTCTCTAATAATCCGCCGAAAGGCATTACTTGTGTTTTGATTGGAGATGTGCGGTTGCCTGCTACACTTTGAAGCGAGGTGACCATCTTAGTCCTCAGGAGTAGCAACGTATGTACGTTTGAGCTCAGATAGAATGTCTTCGTGTTTGTGGTTGTACGTGGTCTATGGGCTGCAACTACTTAACATCAAGTGATTTGCAGCACGTATGCTAGCATGGCATCAATAGTACAACGCATTTTTTTCTTATTTATAGTTTTTTTGTTGTTTTTTTTATAAACGCATGTTTTAACTGTTATTTATTTTTCTTCATTTTTTATATTGTTGCATTGTCATCTGTCCTTGATACGTGTGCAAAGTTTCAAATTAATCAGACTTCTGGAAATTGGTGAACATTATGCTCAAAGAATTCGTTACATACATAGATGCAACCCAAGCTAATGAAAAGCGTTTTAAAAAAGTATCGACCCCGTTGCTTCATAAATAATAAAGCATTTTCGTCATTTTTAATTTAAAGAAATTGTATAAGTACATAAATAATTTTTAAAGCAAAATAATATTGATTTAGGCACATCCTAAATAGCTACTATTTAAATTTTTTCTGCTGACGTCACTTTCGTAGTAGAACTTTTTTTTGTTTATTTTGGAAGAGTAAGAAACGGGCATGCAGGCCACCTGATGTTAAGTGGTCACTGCAGCCCATGTACAACCACGTCCAATCTCA
>DWON01000851.1:0-28560 GCA_018251015.1 Phocides pigmalion okeechobee | reverse complement strand
AATGTCAGTTTCAGCAGATCACATGATTTCACATACTTCAGGGATTGTAAACCATCAAAGTCCCTGGCATTGGGCACCACAGTGGTGCCACAAAATACTTGTTCACCGCCAGGTGTTAAAGTTTGTCCTAAAGGCCGCCGCATTGAATCGGTTAAAATAGTTTCTAAACATTTTTTGCATTTTTAGAACTATTGAAGGTTGAAAGAGAAGATGAGTATGAAAAAGAAATATGGCAATTGAATATACAGGAAAGGATTGATATGATTCCCGAACTAAAAGAAAAAGGCAATCTCTTATATGGAAAGAAAATGTATGATGAAGCTGAGGAAAAATATAAACAGGCATTGGGAATAATAGAACAACTTATGATCAGGTACAGTTTCCATAGTAGTCTGAGTAGTAAATTAAAATAATATTTGTTATTAACAGATCCTACACATTTATATAATAAACCAACCCACGTTGGAGATTGAGTCCAGAATAATTAGTCAGTAGTCATCATCATAACACTAATACTTTCTTTCTCGCTGCTTGAACAGATTTGAATCTGCTTGAAGTATAAGAAGTATGTGAAAATTGGTAGTTTTTTCATTGGAGCAACTAACGATTGTATTATGCACATAAAAAAAATTAAGTGTGCCTACCTGGGAATCTAACTCTTGACTATTTTTTGATAGACCACCTGAAACTTACCACTAGACTACTACTGCTTGGTCTAGAAAAATTGCTGTGACTTCTGCAATATTAAATATGTTTTTCCACTTAAGATTAATGTTTTTCCTTTCATACAGGGAACGCAAAGGTGATGAGGAATGGATAAATTTAAACAATGCAAAATTACCACTTCTACTAAATTACTCCCAATGTAAACTGGTTAAAGGAGAATACTATCCTGTTATAGAACATTGCAGCTACGTGTTACAGTATGATAGAGGTTTGTGTTGCATGCATTTTTATATTTTATAATTTTGGACAGACCTTAATAAAGAATTGCATGGAATTACATGCCAATGCCAGTACTAGAAATCTTAAAACTCATTTGCAGCAGTATAATCTATATAGTTATAACTGCAGTGTAACACTGCTGTGTTTTGATGTAAAATGTGTTATAAAATATTCTCTTTTTGAAGCATCCCTTTCTCTTTTTGAATCAAGTGTCAGGTAGGACACATTTTCTAAATTCAATTAAAAATAGATGGCCACAGCTAGCATCTACTATTAACATAGAGTGTAGTGTGATGAGGCTGGCAACTCTAAGATGCTTCTAAATAAATACAAATGCAGAGAGGTAATATGCAACATCCACCTTATCTTTTGATATGAAACAATATCTTTTCCTAAGATAAGCTACGCTTATGTAAAGTGAGGAATGTGATATTTCAAGGATTTTATGTAACATTTTGAAATAAAAAATGTTAGCATGTGGTACATTTTTATAAATATAAATGCACATATATGAGCACTTAGTTCTAAGATATATTTTTGTTTTCATTGCAATGTTTTCTTCCCATTGTCTTCATTATATACATTACTTAACAGGGACATGTTTTCGGAAAGTAACTACATAACTTTATTATATTAAAAACCTACTCTGAATTGTCCTTTATTTCTAAAACTGGCTATTTCAATAAATGTCATTTATTGTGCATACTGATTAAAATGACTTGTGTTTACTAGTAGTATGTTTACCTCTTCATATACTTACTCCTTACTATTATATGAAAGTAAATCATTGTCCAAATCTTCATTTATTTGTCTCTTTTGTAGTTATGGTTTTGTACACGAATTGCATATACTGTTCGTTATATGCTATTTATGTTTTACTATATTGGAACTAATCAATGATTCATAAATAATTATAGTTAATATGACCAAATTATTAAGCAATGTCTTTCAAGTTACATATAGCAAAACAGTTTATAATAACTGTAAGTTCATTTCGCAGGCAAAGCTGCAGGTTAATGCTGATTTTAAATAAAGTTCTTAACTAATTTTCAGATAATGAAAAGGCATTATATCGCAGAGGGAAAGCGCACATGGGGGCTTGGAATCCAGAAAAGGCGATGGCAGACTTCTATCGACTAAAACGTATAAATCCATCGATGGCTGCAACAGTGGACAAGGAACTTGAGATTATCTACCAGCTCAAGAAGAATAAATCTGAACAAGATAAGGATGTTTTAAAAAGTCTCTTTCAACAAGAGAAAAGCGCACAATGATAACAAATGTGTTAATCAATGGCCTTTTTATGATATTTTCAACATGCATCATCATAATTTATTATATACCAAAAATATTATTTAATATTGCAATCACTATATGTTCAACTAATATTACTTAAATCTCTTATATTTTAATTCAACACTTAGGTGGAGGTTGAAGACACCAGTTTATTTTATTAGTTAGTTTATTTATACATGTAGCAAAATATTATTGTTAATTTTTTGCGTTTTTGTCGCAGGGTAGGGTTTGGGTAGGGGTCTTTTAGCAGTATTGTGGCCGCAGGGAAAGTGTTAAATTGTTCATAACATGTGCTCTATTGAACTTCTTGTGTCGTTTAACAGATTATCACTGTCATCGGTATAAAAATCAGTGTAAAAATTGTCAGAGTTAAGTACATAATTTCTGAAATAACAATTGTCCTATAGACAGTAGAATAGAGAATCAGAACTTTGGTGGAGGGGTGCTTTTGACTCTTTATATGTGGGTAAAGGAATAAAATGAGTTTTATGCATTTTAATTTTAAGTCAACGTTGACGCTTAGATGACCTAAAAATGTTAGTCATGTAGTCACTTAAAAAAGTTACCACAATTAGTTAATAATGAGGACATTTGAACATTGGTCTCTCGTTATTACTAATTAAACAATTTAGCATCACATGTCAGTATAGATGAAACATTCTGATATTAAATAACTTAGAGATAGTATTGTCCTTTGAGTGGTATAGTCCTTAAATGGGCCCTACAACTTCACCAGACAGCAATATACAAGACCGGGGTTATAAGGGAATAATTAAGTAATAATATTTAATAACTTGGACGGTGGGTTGGTGCTGGGCGTAATATTTATAAAAAATAAACTTAGGATGAATTTATAATGGCAATGACATCCGCACCCGCTATATAAATCTAACTGCGAGTGAGTCTTATAAAGTCTTATAGAGTCTTATAAAAATATCTTTTTTTTATAAGTTCGCGCAAGTTTATTTGGTCAAAATCTCAAGAGAGGGTAGATGTGACTTCCATTGAACCTAAAATTTGTAATGTAATTAGAAACGTTATTAAAATTGACATTAAACTTATCTAGTCTTATACACATATTTAAGTACAATAAGTCATGTAATCTAATTTATGTAATTTATGTTTAGTGGAGACAGTATGTTTGTGGCTTAACTGAGTCATTAGCCTTGCATAACTATCGATGGACTAGCTTCAGGTTGTCAATACTATCATGGCGTAGAAAACTAGTTACAAAATCTATAAGGCTATTGATTTGACCGAAAAATATGAACCATAATATGTTGATGAAACATAATACTATATTTTTTATCACGCTTTTATTAGCTTGGGTTGTATCTATGTATGTAACGGAATCTTTGAGCATAATTTTGTCCAATTTCCAGATGTCTGATTAATTTGAAACTTTGCACACGTATCGAGAACTGTTGACAATGCAATACTATGAAAAAAGCTAAATAAGTAATAGTTAAAAAAAACTAAAAAACAAGCTTTTTATAAAAAAATGTAATTAAAAAAGTATAAATAGGAAAAATATTGCGAATAATATGGATAGTATACGAGTTTACTCACAATTAACGCAAATGTTTACGACAAAAAAGTTTTTGCAATTTTGCCATAACTATGAGCTATGCAACTGGTTTGAAATATCGGCAATTAAAAAATGTTAATCGTGAATATCCATTACGTAGTAAAATGTATGTATAGTAATCATCAGAAAACTATGCGTAGCGCTATCGGTATTGTGACTAGGTTTCGAAGTCAACTCATCAATCAATCATCATCATCAATCATCAACTATCAATAGTTAAGCAACAGTAACTGAAATGAAAGAACTTTATAATCTGTATTTTATTATTACGATTTTAAAAATTCGTTAACCTCGAACAGAAATTTGTTACGTACCTAAACTACAAACAATCTTTATAACCATGTAGGAATGCTATTAATACTGACTCCTTGATTGCTTTACATTTTTATTTTATACAAATTAATTAATGATTTTATTAGAGAGATTATTTATGTTAGCTAAATTATTTTTATTTACTAAATGTTTAAAGTTATACTTAATTTATGTTATTCAAATCTATATCTATACCATATCATACCCTGTAAATGTAAACGAGTTCTTGGGGTTGTCAGATTACTGGGAAGTCAAAATTCCCTTAATATCACAATAATCATATTTTAAGTTAAGAAATACGAACGGCATGAAGGCAAAACATGCACTGCCTGGTGTTGATTTGTCAGATTGTTAACATTTTCATTTATATTACCAAAACTAAATTTTATCTGCATGTTGCAGAGCTTATTATGTATACTAATATTATAAAATTTAATTATTATGTTCCAGATTGTAAGAGACTTGGTTCTGGCAACCCTATATATAACTCTTATCACATATTAGTCTGTAGTGTCGATCATCATAGAATAATGATTTTATAGCATATTCTTACTTATAATGTAACAATAATATTTATTACAAAATGGAATAAATTCTTCCTAACAAGTATTTTAATTCATTTAAAGTAATATGAAAACTATTTAAAAATAATATTGTACATCGAGAGACTCGAGGCAAAATATCAATTATAATGTTACAATTACGCGGTTGACATTATTATAGTTATCAAAGGACTATCTTCCAACCAATCAAATATATAAGAAAGTATAATATAGTAAAAAAAATATGATCAGGCACAAGTCAATAACACAGATTTATAATAATACTTGCTGTGCTCGTGACTTCCCACGTTCAAAATAATCTTAACGATAGTTATCCTTTATAACATCAGTTATGTGCTAGTGAAAGTCCCGTTGAATTCGCTTCAGCCGTTTTGGAGACTATCCAGACCCGAGAAAAAAAAGCAAATTACGCTTTTTTATATGTACCGTATATAGTTTCTCGTTCACTCATTAAAAAGTTACTAATTATTGCTGTTACTCATTAAATAATTAAATTAATAATGAATGGTAATGTAGCTAGCGTTCTTGGATTATTTACGTTGGGTTTTTATTATAATCGGTATTAAGATTTTTAGTACTGTAAATAATTGTATATTAGTATTATTAGAAAAATAATAATCATATACATATAATATCAATATAATAGGTTTTTAATGAGACATTATTTATAATAGTAGTATTGTTTATAATAGTAGTGTATATTACGTTTCTGTGCATAGTCAATTAATTCTGACATAAAAGATGACAGTGACATATAGTGAGGTGACAGCAATGACACAAGTCATTCAACAACAAAAGTTGTAACCTCTACAAAGTTTTGTCTAGTTTGAAAATGTGGTAAACACATCAAAATTTATTCAAACTATCAACTTCAAAAACGAGTATCTTTCACATTTCCTACAAGAACTAGGATATAATTTTTCTGTAACATTAACTACACAAAATGTCAGAGGAGGCCAACCAAACGCCTGATACAAATGAACCTGAACAAGTAAATGTAAATAACCATGAAGAATATGCATATCTCGATCGCGGGGGTTTCTCATCTGAGAAATTTAAAATTGAAGTTCGGGGTCTGCCGAAGTTCTATGGAATTGCGGTAATATGATACAATATGTTGAAAAAATACATCTTAAGAGAACTACATGGTTCTCACTGATGTATGAAGTCTACCAATCTACACTTTACTAGCTATGTAAACTATGGCTTAACTTTCTCATTCTGAGTGGAAATTCATCTCAACAGTTACACAGTAATGGCTGATCAATGATTATCATCAGATGAACTGCAACTATGTATTAACTCCTTTCATCGTATTCTTTAGGTCTTCATTAACAGCTGTAAACAAAACTCTCTTTTAGGAATTAAAGAAATTAATGAACCAGAAACTTGGCCTTAATATGAGCAAAATTAAACGTCCTAAAAATGGTAGCACATGGCTATTTGCTTGCTTTCAAAATGAAGAGGACAGAAACAGAGCAATTGCTGCCCTTGATGGATTCTCTTGGAAGGGTTAATACAAATTATAATTGTTTTTTTGCTAGTAGATAAGAAGATTTTCACATATTTATACATATCCAGTTTTCTTTTTATATATACATTAGAAACTTGATAACTTAAAAACCTCTATAACTTCAAAAAATAATTTGTTCCCTTCCCATTGTAGCCCAACACCCAATACCCTTGATAATTAAACCTCTATAACTTTAAATATTTTGTGTTTCCCTTGGACTTTATCTTATCAAGGTTCTACTGTGTAATGGAATTATAAACAACAATGAGCAGTGTTTACATGTAGACAATTTGTTTAAATTATTTCTTAAAAAGATTTATTTTTTCATTTCTGTTAATTTCAATAAAGCACTATACTTTTTACATAAAACTTTTTACTTTTGTAAGTTTTAAATACACACAAAACCAAAGTTAAAACTAATTTTAAAATATTTCTTATAATGTATAATTTTAATAATTCTCTAGAAATTATATTCAGGGAAAACTCTTGGAGCTGAAGCAGCAAAACCAGCTCCTGACCCACTAGTTAGAAAAAGGAAACAGGAAGAAAAAGGTGGGGAAAATAAAAAGAAGCTGAAAGAAGAGGATGGCATAGATCAAGATCAGAGACTAAAAGATGCTACCACACCTTACTGGAATATTGATTACAAGGAGCAGGTAAATATTGTGAAAAAAAAATGGTATCCTGTTTTTTATATATGTGATCATTTAATAATTGTACCCAATTTTTAAATGCATAGTAAAAAGGAATATGAAAATTATAACTACCTTAATAAGCATTTAGTTCGTGACTTTGCAATTTTAGTAAATAAAAAGGCTTGAGAAGTAAAAATGTTTATCAAAAATATTGGAAGTGATTAAAATATAGTAGTAGTAACAGTTACAAAAACTTAGGCAATTTTGTTTAAGGTGATCATTTACAAATTTTATCTGAGAAAGTTAACTAACTTAAGCTAACTTATTCTATAATACTATGACTATTCACATTATTTCATATTTCTCAATTTTAGCTAGAATTAAAAGAGAAGGAAATACGACGAGTGCTCATGAATTTTGATAATGAGCTGTGGAAAATCCACAAACAAAAGCGAAGTGAGATAGAAGCTAATAGGAAAGTGCACAATGGCTTGAGTTTTGAACTAAGACCTATAGAGAGGTCACCAATTACAGAAGCCTATAGAAACAAGTGTGAGTTCACTGTTGGTATTGATGATGAGACAGAAAAGCCCACTGTTGGGTTCAGGCTCGGGAGCTATGCAACAGGGACCGTGGCTGTGGCACCCATTCATAATCAAATACACATATCTGAAGAAACTAAGAAAGCTGTGTTGGTATGACAATAAATAATATGTTATCTATTTATATATTTTTCTTCACAGTAATTGCAGACCAGGTGTTTCTATGAACATTGGCTATAATTGCTACAATAGAATTGCTTTGCATTAGTTTTTTTTTATGAGAGAAGAGTAGCAAACAAGCATGCGAACCAATTGATGTTGAGTAATCGCAGTCCTTAGGCATCCACATACAACCACAAACCCAAGTGAAATCCTATCTAAGCACGAACTTAGATACATTGCTACTCCTGAGGACTAAGATGGTTGTCTTACTTCAAAGTGTAATTGGCAACCGCATCTCTCCAACTGAAACACAAGTAATGCTTTACGACAGATTATGAGGGCAATGGTGGTACCTTCTCGGTCCGATTATAGTTTTCGCGCCTTTAAAGTTTCTTATATATTTAGTTATATAATGTATAAGGTTTAATTAAATTGATTAAATTATAAATATGAATATATATATATATATATATATTTCAGATATTTCAAGAATTTGTCCGAAAATCAGAAATGGCTCCGTATTCGCCTGCTGATTATTCTGGCTACTGGAGGCACTTGACTGTGAGACATTCCAAATTCTCTGGAGACATTATGCTAATCATCTGCATGCATCCTCAGGTACAGTATTCATATCAACATTCTATTATTGTTATAAACTTTGCATTTCTGTTAATTAAGTGAGTTAAAACATGCCATTAAATTTCTCGCATTTAAATATTGATAAGATTTGTTACCATCTCATTATTGGCAATGAATATTTCCAAATGAATGATGGATTAGTGTGTAGTTTATCATACACCATTGAACACTCAAGCATATCTATTGTTTTCTATCCTTTTTATGTTGAATGCCACATTTTTAGAAACTATCAGAAGAAGAATTGAACATATTAAAGAAGCAAATAGTAGAGCATTTCAGTTCCGAAGAGTCTGTAACTTGTGGCATCAAGTCTGTTTATTTCGAGCTTCTCACGAAAAGGTAAAGATACATATGATTATAATACCTAATGAGTGGCGTAGATTCAGTATACAAAGTAATAATGAAAAAATCGGTAGATTATGATCATTTTACCAATTAATATATAAATATGCAATTATAGAAAGTGATTATTCAATTTTATGACTCAATGAAAGAAATTAATTCATAATAAAATCATAATAACCTACTTTTATAATATAGATCTAGTAATAAGTAGTTTTATTCTTGGAATAATTGTATTTAACACTTTCCCTGCGGCTACAACACTGTTGTGTAGTTATGAGCGCGACGCGCTTGCTACACATATGTCGTGTAGCAAAAAATCCATACAAGCTTACGGGCGCACAACACGTCTGTGTAATCGTGAACGCAGCGCGCTTACGGCCGCACAGGAGTGCCTTGTAGGGCCGTAAGCCGTAAGCGCGTCGCGTTCGAGAGTACGCGGCCTGTGTGTAGCCGCACTGCCGTCTCAATAGGCTACGCGCTTGCTGATTACACACCTGTCTTGTAGCGAGCCGCAAGGCTGCCTAGTCTCTTATCTATCTTAGCCCACTGTATGTCATTTCCACCTGTCATTACTGAAACTAATGTTACACATTCAATATGTGTTACATTTTTCTATGACTATTCTGTAGCTAAAATAAATATTATATTGCAGGAGGTCTGGCGATGACGGCTCCAAACCCCTGCATCTGATGGGGTCCACACACATCATTGATTCAATACTAGGACTCCAATTTAGGATATCACCTGAAGCTTTCTTCCAGGTATATTTGCATTTTTTATTTTTACTTATTAGTGGATCCAAAATAACTGAAGTATAAATAATAGGAACACAAAAAACTTAGAAAATTTGAAAGCAAACGAGGAATCAAAATTATTTAATAAAAAAGTATGACCGAAAAAATTAAAAATATATATGTAAATGTTATCAACAGCGACATCTACGGGGTCTTAGTATAATTAACAATAATCCTGATGACCCCATAAATACACAAAAACGTCAATAAAATAAATCAAGTTGATTAATAGAAATATAATTTTATATGATTACATAATAAATCTAAATGAGTTATTCGAGTAGAGTACAGTCTGTAGTCTGTAATGACTATAACAAAGTATGAGACTTGTGCACTAAACACCAGGTGAGTTGTATATTTGTAGGTTGATTTATTTATAAAACAAAAATGTTGTAGATAAACACGGCCGGCGCGAACATCCTGTATCAGACTGCCATAGACTTGAGTCAAGTGAAGCCTGACTCCACTGTGGTGGATATCTGTTGTGGAACGGGTACCATAGGATTATGCTTTGCTAAGGTAACTTGTACTTCTACCATACATTATTTTACGACCGTAACCAATGAGAATAAGTAATACTCTAAACATACATTTTCGCATGCAATTCGAGCAGAGTACCACTTTACAGTTAATTTGCAACAAAACACGCTCATGTCAATATTACATCAAGACAGTGTTGCGGGAAGCGGCACTAAATTGAAGCTGTATTCTTTATCTTTAGACTGAACTATTGTATTTTTTAGCATTCATGTAGCATCTACGATTACACAGACGTTGTGTCCGCCCGCAGTCTTGTAGCGTCGACGTAAACACAGCACTTTTGTTCGCCAGTAATTCCTGCAGTTTTGTACGTACGTTACAGGTGTATAAAGCCACAAGTGCATTATGCTGAGCAATACACAGCAGTGTTGTGGGCTGCAGGAAAAGTGTTAAATTAGTAACTTTAGATAGGTTCTATTACTTCCTTCTTTCTAATTCATCATGATACCATTGACCATTAAAATTATATAGACTTTTGTTTCGAACAAACTAACGACGCTGAAGACCTATCTGCTACCATACGTACTCGTAGATGCGTTGCTATTCCTGAGAACTAGGTGTTAGCATCTCTTGTAAATGTAACCAACAACAACACCTCTACGAAGCATTCAGAGGTCATACACGGTGTATGATGAGGACAGAGATGGGCACTTGCTTCGAATACCTCCGGGAAACTAGTTTTTGTATTCCCTTATCTTTGTTACAGCATTGCAAGAAAGTGTTAGGTTTAGAGCTCGTGCCTGAAGCGGTGCGGGATGCAAAAGCAAATGCGGAGTCGAATGACATCAAGAACGCTGATTTCTATGCGGGACGAGCCGAGGACATCCTGCCCTCGGTACTGGCCCTCGCCTCTGGAGACGAGCTCATCGCTATAGTGGATCCGCCGAGGGCTGGACTACGTAAGTTACGTAGCCTGTTTGTATGTTACAGGAGTATTCTATTTGGAAAAAATCCGTCCAAATATGTATGTATATATGTGTTAGTGTGTGTGTGTGTGTGTGTATATACACTATACAAAATATGTATATTGTATAGTGTTATATGAACTATGAAAAATATATTAATTAGGCGTGGATTTATGAAAGTAAGTGATAAAAATCCAGCACATATAGACGTGACCGATCTTCGACGATCAAAAAAAGTTACGTATAACAGTCAACTGTGAATAAATGCTCTCGAGCAAAAGCCTGGGTAAAGAGAGAAGCACAGTAATCTCTACCCATCTCCTCCCCCACGAGAGCTGATAGTACCATCGGGTACGAGTAGCTGATTAGGTGTGGGACGTCTTCTATTTCGTTCGTAAATGCCATTTGACGTCGACGCAGACATGCGCGCGGTGACGCAGCTCCGCAACACGAAGAGGGTGAAGCGGCTGGTGTACATCGCGTGCAACCCGGCCGCCGCCACCAAGAACCTGCTGGACCTGGCGCGGCCCTCGTCCAAGACGCTGCGCGGCGCGCCCTTCGTGCCGGTGCGCGCCGCGCCCGTCGACCTGTTCCCGCACACGCGCCACGTCGAGCTCGTCGTCCTGCTCCAGCGGGAGGAGGTACGTGCGTCAGATCTTCATGAAACCCTTGTCGATTGCAAAAATTATATATATTAAAATTTAATAATAAATTAACTTAGAGTTTCAAAATACTTACATAAATATAAAAAATAAAATACTTATAAAATTACACACAGGAAAAAGATATACCTTCGTAGGACGTAAGATAATTAGGTCCAAATGCCAGACCATGGTCAAGGCCAAGGTTGTATTAAAAATTAAGTACATACACTTTCTATAAGAGTAATTAAACCGCATGTTCATCATTGTAACAGCATGTTCAAATACTCTCTTCAAAATTGTAGAAAAAATCCCGCGTCCAGCAGTAGGACAAATAAAAAGGTGTAATTAATCTTTACGAAAATTAACCATTTGTAAAATTTATAATTACAGCAAATCTCTACGGAAACAAAAGATGGAGAAGACCCAGGTATGAGTACTGAAGAACCTGCTAAATCCGAAATTGAATTGAAAAATAAAGATGAAGAACAAGGTGACATTCAAGAAATTGGGTCTCAGGATGTCGATACCACTGAAGATACAAAGTTGACCTAACGTTTGCAATTTCATTATTATCTTATAAGTATACATATTTTAATTATTAAAAATAAACTACTGCTTTTCAGTATGTTAATAAATTGTCTTATTTCTTTTCTATCATCCTAAACAAGCGCCAAATTCACTAAAACCTTACAAAACAATCTTTTAGAACCGTAATTTAAAAAAAAAAAAAAAATACACTTTTACCTCTATGAGACGACAAAAAGATGATGCTTCAATTCAATTAAAATTTTGTATAGCATCACCTCTTCCCGATAAAATAGTTCCACATTACCCGATTTGGAAGTAAGCTTAAAACAAGCCTGTTTTATTGAATGGTAGTAAGGCCCTAAGATTATAATGTGGTTCTACTAGTTAAGTGCAATGTATCCTCATATATATATGTGTGTATGTGTATTTGTCTAGTGCAGGTTTAGAAGACAAATTGAGAAATTATATCAAACTGTACACTACACACATACACATAATAAATTAGAGTTATATATATGAAATACATTTAAGATCCAAATTTATATTATACTAGAGGATCTAAAATTATTAAATGAAAAAAGAACTTCCAATCCTGGGAAATTGAATCTTTTGGAATCATGTTATTCATGTAAGGAATACAAAAATATGTTTTTTATTATAAGTATAAAATTCTTAAAAGATTTCAATGTTTCTCAAGACCATAGTTCCCAAGATACTAAGCAATCTTTATAAATTAAGACGCCTGGAGCTAACTGCAACTCGCTGATTAAACAATGATTATTGAAGCAATTTGCGCGTCTTCCCACCTCTATTAAATTGAGGTCGACTGATTAATTCAGGGAGAAATTTAATAAAGTCGGGCAGTGGATGCCGGCATGCCTTCGCGTGCCGAGTTCACATTCTCGCATTAACACAATGCTTACGGCAAATATTCTCTTATTGAACGTAAGAATATTCGTACTGTCGCGTCGAATATGGTTGGCAAAAATAAATTTAACACTTTCCTTGCGGAGTACACACCTGTCGTATACGTGCATGTCTATATGGATAACATTACGTCTTCTTGAACAGAGCCAAGCAGTGCTTCAATGCGGGGCAACTCCTTCTGCTTTACAAGGCACGGGTGAAACCCCACATGAAGTACTCTCGTATCTCTGGACAGGAGCGCCACAGTATCAACTGAACCCATTTGAGCCCATACAGCAACGCGTGATCCGAACCATCAACAAACCCTAGGATGACGGATCGGTTAGAACCCGTAAGCCTGCGGAGGGACATTGGTTTCCTCTGCATGTTCTACCGGCTTTATAATGGTGAGTGTTCCGAGGAACTGTTTGACCTAGTTCCTACGTCCGCATTCCTCCATCGCACCACTTGCCGAAAGATGAGGTTCCATCCGCATCAATTGGATTGTAGCAATATTGAATAGCAGAGTGTGGTTTCAAAAACAACAACAGTAGGTACAAAAGAGTTACTGATAGTTCAACAACACGGTCGTTTTTGCCACGGACATGCAAGATGTGGAATGAACTTCCTCCTGAGGTTTTTCCGGAGCGCTATGACATGGGAATTTCAAAGTTGGGGATGCATTACCGATTCCTCTGGTATTGCAAATGTCCATAGGCGACGGTGACTGCTTTTCATCAGGCAGCCCGTCTGCCATAACGCTAGGTTTTGAATATATAGGACAAAAATATTACGTCTATGTATTCGTAGATGCTACACAGATGCTAAATAATACAATATTTGAGTGAATTATTGGCGTATCTTCAATCTAGAGAATACAGCTTCAGCTTAGTGCCGCCTCCCGCGACGCTGATTCGATATAATATATGAACGCCATAATCAAAGTGTTAAGGATTTTTTTTTGGCTGGATTTCAAAATATTCAACTGTCCTATTTGTACTGTTAAAGTATCATGGACGTAACACTCCCTGCATTTTCTGGATGGATTTCGAATTACTAAGATTCATTATCATAAGGTAATTGATAAAAAAAGCGTTTAAGAAATGCATTTATCTGGAACATTTTTTAAGCCACGTTATATATACTCTCAAAGAGGATTTTCTTTTCTCATAAACAATAATTTTGTATTTTGTTGTTATTATTTCGTAAACCAACGTTTTGAACTTTATTTAGAAAAACAGTATAAATAGAAGATTCCAAAAATATAGCGCTACTGTTTGCCTTCGAGAAAAATCATGAGTAGTTTTATAAAGGGGTTTATAAAAATGTCCGTAGTAATTTATCTCCGCAACTGTACCACGTAGCCGTTAACACTTCTACGAATCTATAGATAGGATACAGGGATGCCTCTCTATGATAGCTAGAGGGTGCTTTCGGTCATTACAGTGCTTGTAGTCGAGCAGTGCAGTAGCCTCAAAACCGTTCCTGAACAAAACGCAAAACTTGACTTTTTTTAAAGAAAATGCATTAAGTTAAAAACTAAAGGATGACGTTAAAATACATTATAGTTATATTGACTTCCCTGTTATATTATACTTGCTCCTTTACTGTCCACGAAAAATCGAGTAAGTACATTATAAATTATTATCTACTTGTTTTTTGTGATTTTACAATTAGTTTGTCATTTAAATTTAACCGATTCAGATGGGCAAATAGCGGAAAGTGAAGCAGTGTTGGACCCAAACGGTGATCTTTTACTCAAATGGCAAGTCGATTATTCGATTCGAAAAATACATTTTCGGCTGATTCTATCGGACAAAGCTCCTACGATTAATTGGTTTGCTCTTGGATTTTCCGACAGAGGTGATTTGCAATATTCAGATATTTGCCTGGTTTGGACGGATTATAAAGGCAAAGATCACTTTGAGGTAAACGTATCTGCACAATTTATAACAATAAAGTAGAATAGTACTATTCAAATATTATTAATTATTAATGTACAAACTAATCAAAAATTGAATTTTGAATAAGAATATAGTGTTGGCATCAATATTTTAATTCTTTCACTCTAGGATACTCATGCTGACAACGATGGAAAATTAATAAGAGATAATAAGCAAGATTGCGAGGCATTTCATTTAGATATCAAGACTCGCAGTATAACATTTAGCCGCTATTTCGACACTTGTGACAAAGATGACTATGTTATTGAGGTAATATTATATTTATTTAGAGAGTAAAGTTGAAACTTTCGTAAGCATCCGCTTATTAACTTGTTTTCTTGTAGGATGAAACTATTCATGTCGTGTGGGCTCGAGGCATCGATAAGCTATTTTCATCGAAAGGTTTGTGCATAAGTTGCACATCAGCACATAATCATGGTTTCATAAGAGTACGACTTCTAACTCCACCAGCGATTCCTCTACATAATGCTCAGCAACTACGATTTACTAACAAACACTTGAAGGTACCCAGTAGTGACACCACATATTGGTGTAAAGTGACGAAATTACCCGATTTCATCAGCGAAACCGTGCATCATATTATCAAGGTATTTAAATTAAGTGGAAGTGATTAAGTATTATCCATATTATAACCAACCAAATTAACATTTAGTAAGTGTGTTTTTACGCTAATGTTTTATATTGAGAGGTCAACGAACTTCCAAAATTGCAGATTAAGGCATTTTATATATATTACATAATCATATTTAATTTTCAGTTTGAATCGACGATAACAGTGGGTAATGAAGGTCTGGTTCACCATATGGAATTATTTTATTGCGATGCAGAATCTAACGTAAATATTCCGTTATACGAAGGAAATTGTTTTTCGCCTACTAGACCGGATGTAACTAAAGTTTGCTCAAAGGTATTTGAATGTATAATTCGTAAGTAATAACGGGCTTCCTAGTGCTTCTATGTAGCACTTGACAGACGAACTTGCATCTTTATTAGAACCTTTTACAATCCTATGTTGATGACTTGCGTAACGGCAAGTAAGTATAATTGAGATGCTAACAGATCAATTCCCAGTAGATGTGTACAGCATTTGGTATGTATTTTGATTCTTGTTCCGAGGCTGAGTATTGGTATACTTGTTTTATATATTGTATTGTATATTGCCTGAAATTATCTTTGATCTTATCTTTGAGTGTTGAAAGTGTTATTGTCCTACTGAGGAACGAAATTTTTACGTAATTTTTAAATCTTTTTTTAATGAGTTTTAGGTCAAAGCAGCATGGGCGATGGGAGCCCCACCTTTTGCTTATCCAGAAGAAGCAGGATTGCCTCTTGGGGGACCAAAGGCTAACAAATACGTTATGCTTGAAGTGCATTATAATAACCCGGAGATGAAAAGTGGTAAGGACATCTAGCAATGTACTATTGCCCATTTGCGACGACAGTGTGAAGCTATTTTTAAATTTTGATCTATTCTAAGTTTTTAAGTATGGTACATAGTACTGTTAGAGCATGTATTAGGTCAACTAATATTGCAACAATTCTCGTAAAGGTTCATGTAAAGTTTTCAAACGAATTACATGAAATAATCAATTAAAAAAAAGATATGCTTTGTATCTCGAAATGTCACACTGTCGTCGCAAATGGACGATTTGTAGAAAATGTATTATCACTTCCTGAGAAAGAAGTACAATGACGGTAGTGTTATAATTAATTTATTTACAATATTTTAACAGATTGGGTAGATAGTTCAGGCGTCGTCCTACACGTAACAGCTAACAGAAGACGATATGACGCTGCCATTATGGAGTTGGGCCTGGAATACACTGACAAAATGGCAATACCTGGAAACCAAGAAGCCTTTCCGTTAACAGGATATTGTATTCCTCAATGTACAGGAGTGGTAAGATGCTTTCATAATTCGTAATATATTCAAATGGGAACAAAGAATGCCTATCCATTATGATATTATACATGAACGCCAGTATAATTTGCAACATATTGGCTCACGCTGACTTCACGCCACTATAGTGCTTTTTGCTTTTTGCAGGGTCTCCCAGAACACGGCATTATAGTTTTTGGCAGTCAACTTCACACTCACCTCACCGGTATTGCTGTGTGGACTAGACACTCCCGCCAAGGAGTGGAACTGCCTTACCTCAATAAAGATTTGCATTACTCCACACATTTTCAGGAAATCAGGATTTTACATAGACCTGTAAAAGTTTTGCCGGTAACCCAATAACTTTACATTTGAAATAATTGAACGTTACTTACATTTACTTCTAGAAAATTATCGTGTCTTTCTTGATGTTTTGCTTATTTTATGATTTTAAGATAAAGTTAAAAGTAAGAGAGTAAAAGAAGAAGGATTGCGAAGAAGAGATGGCTTAAACTGTATTGATTAAAATTTTGTAGTTTGTTAGCAGAAATAAACTTTTGTTTATTTTCTCAGGGCGATTATCTTGAAACTACTTGCATATACAGTACAGTTGGAAAAGATAACGCGACTATTGGTGGACATGCTATCACTGACGAAATGTGTGTAAACTATATGCACTACTATCCTGCAACAGAACTTGAAGTCTGTAAAAGCGCAGTTTCAAACGCTGCATTAGAAAATTTCTTTAAATTTGAACGACAGTATGTATCTTTAAACTACTAAACTATGTTTCATGTTAAGTATAATAGTTTTAACATACAATCTACGTCTTTTATCTTATTATTTCTACTATCATAGGATTGGCCGCGTTCTAACTAAAACCTATTATTTTAGGTGGGATAACATGTCTATATCGTACGAATCGCCTCCTCGCGCAAATTATTTGGCGATAAAGCCATGGACGCCTTTGAGAGCAAGCGCACTACACGTCCTTTACACTGAGTCACCCATATCAATGCAATGCAACAAGTCTGATGGAAATCGATTTCAGGTGGTTAATTCAATTTTCATACGGCCAGCTACATCCTCAAGTCTAAATGTTTTTGGTTCAATCAATGTGTTCCAATAATTTTTAGAAAGAACAACATTAAAATATGTTCTAAAACTAAATCTCAGGCCTAAATATACAGAAAATCTTAATTTCAATTAGTTTTAACTTGTAAACTCTTTTTAATCTTAATTTAATGTTTGTTTTAGGGTGATTGGGAAGGATTACCAATACCGAAAATAAAAATTCCTTTGCCACAGGAACAAAGAGTGTGTCCAAATATATTCAGAGAAATGCTGAACAAGTAGTAGTATTTGGTTTGCGAAATGGTTATAATTGTAATTTCATATAAGAATTTGAAATAATCTGAAATATCTTGTTAATATCGTAAAGATAAAATATTCTCTATAATAATCGTTAAATTATGAGTTCTACATTATCTCATGTATTGTATTTTAATTGAATAAATATTTATAAAATGTGAAATTAAACTTTTATCTAAAGTCCAAACGTTTTAATTTTCTTTATTCATCATTTTTATTTTTACCTTACCTTATAATAGATGATCCTCTTAATCTGATCGGATTTATAAACTTTTTGGCAAAACAAAGAATGAATAAACAAGTCTATTGTCAAATAATTTAATAACATGTCTCCTACAGTTGAAAAGTTAGATATGTGCCCAGACAAACAACATGATTAGTTTCATAAAATATTTGAATGATTTATTAACTCAGCTTGTCTCCTTAAATTTAAACTAAAACTATCATACGATTAGTTTTATTTTACTTATTTGATTTGGGAAACAAGCATCACAACATCATAATATTGTAAATTTTCTTGTCGATAACTACGAGTGTCAACCTCCACCATACAACACTTGTTATTTATTAAAATAATCATAGCACATAATTATATAAACAGCCAAGTAATTAAAGTCATTTACAAATTTTATTATCTTTAAATTAGAAATATTACATTTGCCTAAAAATAACAAACATAACACGATCGCAAAATTGATATAAAATTTTGTTTCTCTAATAATGTCAATCGTGATGATGCTTCGGGTTTAATGTTGATGTTTAACCTAATTTTCATATTGACACATCATTGATATAGTGCAGGCTTAGAACCTAGCAGCTGGTAAATAACCGATCTCTCCTTGTAAAAATGTTTCGTTTATATTTGTTAAAATATTATATAATTTAAGTTTTAGTCCATTAATACATTTAACTTATTTATGTAAAATACGAGTAGAGTTGTACTTAAGTGCGATTATATCCCTGAATTACTTATCTATAATAAGATCTACGTCTAATGTTCGAGTAATCCAAACATTAGTGTTGCAGCTATTAGTATCTAACCATATTGTACTTTCAATCATAGATGGCTAAAGTGGGAGTACATAATAGATGCAATTTATCATAATGATGTACTGTAATAAATAATCAAATAAAAATAAAATCGATTTAAGTATTGAGTTTGAATATTTTATTTTGTACTTCACTACAGTATTTGTCATTGGCTGATTTCGTTTGACGTTTGATGACATTAGGTACCAATTTGACAATTTTGACTTTGATAGAATTGATAGATAATGGAATAGATGGTGGTTTTTGTGCGGCACGGGAATTACTGACTGACATTTTGTTTTCTTTCCTCTTGCGCTAATTTGTCGTTTCCTTCATTTGGTTTCTTCAAATTAATTGGAACTATGTCTAATGATTACGGATTTAATAATGATGATTCTCCAAACAAGACAAACACACATCTTCAGCTTCCCAGCCCCATAATCACCCGACGGAATCGAACTGCTTCTACGTAAGTTGCGTGACTTTTTTGCCGTTGCCCGTTTTTCCTGAATTTTATGGATTTTTCATTTTAAAATGTTTATAGGTCCGAGAGAGCTCTAGGAAATCCGTTGGAGAACGGGAAAATTAAATCTTTCTGTCGCGAAAAGGGCCATGGATTTGTAACGCCGGATAAAGGAGGCGAGGATATTTTCGTGCATATCTCCGAGTGAGTACAGTTTGATTGACGTTTATTTCATTAATTTAGAAACATATAAACAATGTCAAGTCCCAAGGTCACTTAGCACCGAGTTATAAATGTAAAGTGCGTGTAAAACAAGTTCTTATAGTGTAGGTATCTTATTTTAAGCTATATGAAGTTTGTTTACATAATTAGGTGTAACCTTGAACACAATTTTAGACATTATTGTCTTCTTAATTTTTTTGTTAGAAATCATAAGATAGGTTTTCTTGTGCAACACATTCATTTATATACATATGAGAGGTACAGTTTTAATCATGCAAGAAATAGGTTCAAGGTATATTATTAAACTATACTTACAATAATTGTCAGCAAGTTAGGGGACATTATTTTGTTATTTTATGTAATATGCAATAACTCAATGTTATGAATGTAAAAACAAACACGACATTGAGAGAGACATCACATTGATAAATAAATCAGGAAGCCGGTTTTAATTACTATGTGTCCTTTATTTTATGTGTGTGTTTAGTGCGTGCGACAATGTGCAAACTTAAATTTAACAGTTACAACTGTTTTTCTGAAATCCAAAAAAGTTATTTAACTTAATATGTGGCACAAATTTATCACATGTATTCTACATAAAACATATTAGTGTAAAATATTATTACACTAATATGTTCTATTGTTATTCTTGTTCATTTTTATTATCTAAAAGTTAATACAAAACTTTTTTTACTATTAAATATTTAAAATAATACATTAATTTCTTAAATTGACTGTGAAATTATGTATAATAGAGCAATAATCCTTTTTGGTTGTACATATGTGTACAAAAATGTGTACAAAAGCTACAAGTCGATGTAATTATTTTCAGATGAGCCAGAATTCTTTATGCAATAAATTAGGATAGTAAACAAATGAAGAATTGTTGACCATACTTATTAGCACTATTCAAAGTATTTTAACCAAAGTATTGTTCTTCAATTGGAAGATTAAACATTACTACTCAAAAAGTGTTACATGTTAACTAGATAACATTTGTGGCCTCTTCGGTACTCGAGATTGAGTCATTTTAAATTGTATGGTTGAAAATATGCCTTATCAATATTCATTTATATACTTTACTATGTAATAGGCACTCATGATTAACAATTTTTAATTGCTGATATTTCAAACCAGTTGCATACTAGCCATGATATTAGTATAAATTTAAATTTTCAGAAATATTTTATGAAGTTACGCATAACCCCGCTAATCATAGTCAAGTTATTAAAATCATAAGTCAATAAAATCTTAGTTAAGTGAATTTATTTCAAAATATTTTAAGACATATTTTTAAATTTCCAGTATTGAAGGAGAGTATGTACCACTGCCTGGCGATGCAGTGATTTACCGACTCTGTCCAATTCCACCCAAGTTTGAAAAGTACCAAGCTGTCCATGTACGTATCGTCCATCTGACTCCTGCGAAGCACCATAAGTGGGATGAGCCCCCGCTGTAAGGAGCTTGTGTCGTAAAAATGTCCAACATCAATGTTACCTACTATTAAGTTTTCAGTATCTTTTGCGATTACCCCTCAGTGTCACATTAAGATACATATACATGTGTACTTTGTAAAGGAATTTATAAAGATCCTATTTTATTTCTGACATGTGGGAGTAACCATTGTAGTATAGAAAGAGCTGTCTATATTATATTTGCCATATAAAGGTTGGTTTGCCCATATTAAATCATTATTATCACTAATCAATACTGCTCATATTTTTATCTCAATCCTGTGATTGATGTCGAGTAATCTTTCATATAATTATGTATCTACAATAATTATTGTTATCATATCATTTTGAAATATATATATTTCGTTTGGTTATTAAAGTACAAGATTTGAGTAGCATGTGGAGACATAATACGGTGTCAAACCTTATCAATTGCCACTTCCCAAGATCTCCATACATGGCATACACACCTAAAAGTATTTTACAGTTCTTATAGCAGAAATAATATTTTTCATAAAATTATATTAGTATATGGAGGTGCATTATATCGGAATGCATAGGTATCATAACGATTTATGAATTTTAACCTTGTTTTATGGCCTAATCACAAATATTAAATTTGAGACAATGTCAATTACAGCTGGCTCTTTTTATACTATTATTTGCTTTTAGAATGATAAATAATAGGGTGGTGAGAATTAGTGTATGGTTGTATCAGCATTCTGGTTGTATTAATTGCATATAAAAATTCAGTATTCCAAGTAAGAAGCCAATAAGTGGTGCTAAATTTTCGAAAGGTTTTACCATCTTTTAAGATTTTGATAACAGTTGTAGTTAACACGGTGAATGGTAATGGCTTCTTGCATGCAATATCTACATTTACAATTTGATTTGTAACATAAGTATCGTCCGACTAATCGGCCTATTTTTAGAGACACCATATCACTTTTTAACTGTCCGTATTCTCATACACGGGACATTTTAAACTTCACAATGTGGCGGAATGGAATGTTGTATTACTTAATGCACAATTATATTTTACTAAGACATTTAATTTATTTACTATGAGCATTTTAATATTCCAAAATACTTATCACATTAAATGTAAATGTATGGGATCAAAACTTTAATTTAAGTTTTTTTTGTTCACATAAAGTGTTGAATTCTTAGTGTATAGGATCGCACAAAAATGTCCGACGTAACAATATTTAGCGTCATTATTGTAAGCTTTGTTTTTACCTTTATTTGTATTTAAATATTTTACAGAAAATAAGCATTCCCAATGCATTGAACGTCAGGATTTACTGAGTATTAAAAAGTAAATAAGTGTATAAATATGTATATGTAATGTGGCAGAGATGGGAAAGTATTATCAAAACACAATCAGATTAGTTTACTTAATTCTCTATATTGTTTCGTGTATTTATTTAATGTATTTTAAGTACTAATATGTCACTAAAAATTGCACATAAGTCAACTGTTCAACAGAACTAATGGAACCAGGTCAGTATTAACAAACTATTATGTATTAATAAATTCTATAATTTGATTGAAATCAACACCAGTGTGGGTATAGAATTTTGAATATTGCACATCACATTGGTATGGTCGTGACTGTTGCGTTTTGCAGGTCAACAATAATTGTCGCCTGAACGATATTTGAAGGAAACATGCTGCAAAGCTGAAATTAATTTGAATTAAACATTGTACCTTGTGTGGATTGACAAGTCCAATATACCAAGTATTTGCCAAATATACAGACAAAATAGTATAACTCGAATTTAGTTATTTTATTTTTAGTTTGTGATAAATAGTTATCATGGATAATATTTTCCCATCTTTTAATTTTTTGTTTTAATTAAGCTTATAATTATTCTGTTGCACATAATAAGTGTTCAATGGATGTAGCCAACAATGTATTGCCATGCTTTTCTATGATTATTTTATTATAATGTTCTTAGTTGAATAACAATATACGTATGAAATATGTGTAAAATGTAGTTTCATTTTTTATTACCACTTATGGGATATATTTGAAATTAATGCATTTCAGCGGTCTATTTCTTTTATAACAATTTTCAAACAAATATATAAAGTAATGAAATATTCTAAACGGATTATAAAAGTTACCATAGTAATGTTTTCGTCATTTTTTAATTGAATTTAACGTTGGATTGAGGAACGGGAAACTGTCGGGTTGGGTAAGATTGAATTGATTACACATAGTGTTGCGGAATACCACTCTACATAGTGAGTTCTTAAAGTCATTGACAGCATTGACCAATTACAGGAATCGGAAATTTAATATTCGTCTCTCCTATGCACCGATTAATCAATAGGCATTTAACATATTGTAAATCGTAAACCTTATAATTCCCTATGACTTATAATATTAAAATTTTTGAAAATTCTTATCTGTTTATAACGATCGCGGTAGACATATATTGATAAACGTGATGTATAGGTACATGCGCAAACGTAGACGAGTTGAGTCAATATGGCAAATCTAATCATTGTTTATCAAAAACAAAAAGGTACACATTTTTGTGTCTCTATCTAGTTTAATTTTTAGCAGATTTTTTGACACATTACATACGGGGCCTTATCTGAAACCACGTGTTAATATGTCATTGAACAAGTCTTATAAAAAATTACGTCCTATATAGTGCTGACCTATAAATACCCCATTGATAGACAACTGTATTCAAGAATGTGTTGCTAAATGAACATAATTAAAGAAGAGAAAATGAAAAGTACGAAAATGTAGACAATATTTTATTAGTAAATGTCAAATACATGTACAATAATAAATATTACAAATAACCTCACAGATATTCCGCTGCCGTCCAAATTCTAATCCATATTCAATACACTCAATGATACATTAGTAGTGGTGATTAGTTAAAGATATACATTTAAAATTATAATGACACTTATACAAAATATAATAATCGTCTTATACTATAAATTACACAGTACATCGCAAATAATCATAATAAAAAAACAGAAATACATTGAAACTTTTCATATAAAATAGCTTTTACCATATAAAATTGGATCCCCTTATTGATTTCAAAATGTAATGAAATACAGCTGTTTATCTAACATTCGGTTACTAATTGTAGTAACTTTTAATTGAAATCTACTTAACACTTTCCCTGCGGCTACGACACTGCTGTGTAATTCTGGGCGCGACGCGCTTGCAGCTTACACCTGTGTTGTACCGACAAATTGGTATGGATTACGGGCGAACAAAAGTGTTGTTTTTACGTCGGCGCTACAAGACTGGGGGCGGACATTACGTCTGTGTATTCGTAAATGATACATAGATGCTAAAAAATATTTCCGTAATTTGTCGGCGTATCTTCAGTATAATCAAATAAGCTCCAGTTTAAGGCCGCTTCCCACATTACTGACACGATCATATATACCCGTGCCGCAGGGAAAGTGTTAATGAAAATAAGGAGGCCGGATAAGTAATTTTAATTATAATATTAAGAGATGTGGAAAATTCATACTTGCTACTAGAAAAAGTTCGATAAATATATAAAAAAAATCTCTATACACAAAAGTACAATCAAAAAACCACCTCACATCTAGTCTCATCACTTAAAGCTTATAATGTCAACATGGGGAATCGTCCGTCTCGAGTTACAAATCCACTTATAGAATACCGTTTTTTTCACTAAACTACTGTTATTATATTTTTCTCTCAGTATATGCTACACATTTTGAAGTAATATGGATAAGTACAGGTATTACATCAGTTTCAATGTTATATGCTTCGGTTATATCCCTAAGTTGAGCTGCAGACATTTTCGAACATGCGTGCAATTTAAATATTATTATTTTTGTTACTGTTATACGTAACTACGACACGAGTAATTAATATATTTCGAAGATTCGCAACCTTAATAAATATCTATCACGACATGATATAAATATTATTCACAAGTTTGTGAAAAATAGCTAAATATCTAGTGAAAAAAACGGGCATCGATAAAGCGCATCCTTTCTACCATTTCCATAAAGTTTATAGGGCTGTCCAGCCTTACGTAACTGTCTTATTGTATATTTGTAATATGTACGCATTTCACATTCCCATATCTGTCATATTTCTTTCTCACTTCCTATGCTGGGCGTACATAACCGTTTTAATATAGTTGTATCATGATACTAAGCTGGCTACTTGGTAACATGAGAAACTATACAAAACAGTTGTCGAAATACTCGTGTCAATCTTTGCTTCCTTATATATTGTACAAGTGCTAGCTATACAACGTGTCTATATTGCTAGCAAGACAGACTTTAGTATATTAGTTGTCACCACATTTAAATATAGATGGAATACTACTTACTTCTATTTAAAAAAAAATGTTATGTGAAACTTGAAACAAAACGGAAAAATATTTTTTCTGTAGCAAATCATAATTATTATGTTATATCATTACTAATCGTTTTACTAGTCCAACTCATTACATTCGTTATATTTTCAGTATTTTGACTGTATTTGTTTTTACGAGCCGAACTACTGAGACAATAATTTCATTTGTTCGATTAGAAATAAGATTTATTTCGTTTATCTGAAACAATGCAAACATCTAGTTGCTTAATGGAAATTATTTAAAATTGTAAAAAATCATTAATATTTTTAATTAAGCATCAACAGTTATTAGTAAATACTTTCTTTCACGGTGCTTGACGATGTATAAAAAAATAAATGTGGACAAATCCTAGGGACCTGGTATATTAAAAGAATATTATTGATATGATTATGATCCGTCTTATAAGTAAATTAATAACCTTCTTTGCATCATATTAAACACGGAACACTGGCTCGAAGTAAACTCGATATTATGCATCCTAATAAAATCAAATACGCAAAAATATTTTAAATATTCCACAATTCAAATCAATTGCAACACAAATCGAAAAAATAATACACAAAAAGTTTCTTTCCGTACAACTAATACATCCCGGTAATACTTGAACTAAGTTTGAGCTAGTTCTACCCATTTCATCAAATTCAGAGCCATTTCATCTAGAATTAAGTCCTAACACCAATTTTTCTACTACGAAATACAGCCATCTAAATATTTTTCTATATTCGTAAGACAGTAATAATTTGACCTATGGGGTATGGCGATTTTGACGCCATTTTGTTTTTTACAAGTCAGCGATGCCATTTGTAACGTGGACTGGTACACACTGGAACACCATATGGACTGGCGACATACATATAACAAAAAAAATTAATATAATGATCTAAAACGTCACATTATGGAGATAATCAGAGCCTAAATAGATAAAACGAATTTACGGTTTTACTTATCATTTATAAGGAAAGTAATGATATTAATTATCTTTAACTCTAATTATCTCTGTAACGTAATTGTCATTATTTTTTTTTATATACGTCATTACGTCACTGACAAAAAAAATGGCGGCTGAACATTATGCCAAAATCTTTTCACTTGACAATCCTACAGTGCGTTAAAAATTCAATATTATCTTTATACTGAGCAAGAATACATCGATATATTTATTACGTTCGGTATTCGTTGTAATCAAATAAGTGTTTAAAATGATTAGTCAAAGGTAAATTGCACATTATTAAACAAGTAGTTGTGAATTACAACTCCACCGTCAACTGTGTCGCCGTCATGGCGCCGGCTCCGGTTTACTCCTTTCCATTTGTCATGTTTCCATTCTGCAAATAAATATTTTCAGTTTATATTATGATTATTAAAAAGTGGCATTGGTATCGAAAATATATCGACATAGGATTTCAATGAGACAAGGAAATATAGTTAATTAATTTGCTATTGTACGGGCAATGCACGTTGCACACACGTTTACATACGTTGTCTATTTTTCTTTGTAATTAGAATTAGTTCACTTAATGACCGTGATTAAGCGTACCGCGCGTCACTCACCCCATTTTAGTTAATGGAGAAATATATGATTTTAAGATAATATCTTTCTTTATTTTATTTTCTATTTAGTATTAAGTATATTTACGGTTACGGTTTAATCTGTACAACTATTAAAGCTATTACGACCAGTTTACTATTCGACGGTATAGTAACAGTACAGTATAGTAGTGTGTGTGTGTAATTGTTTGAGCTTTGCGAGTCTGAGCATGACTTGACGGTAGACGGTGAACAATCATCCGTGTATAAAAGTAATGTATAATAGTGTGATGTGCGTGTGTACTTGCACGTGTGCCTGGATGCGTGGTTCTGTGAGTTCCATGAACTATTCAAGGAATGTTGTGCGGTTGCACATCATTGCACACACACACACACACATACGTATGTTCATATGTGTTTGGTTATGTGTGTAATGAGAGCATGTGTTGAAGTGATAGAGATGTGCGTCTCCCTCTCCCCCTCTCTCTCTCTGTGCGCGTGTGTGAGCCTGTACCTCCTCCTGCTGCGCGAGGTGGTAGTGGCGCTTGCGCAGCGCGGCGAGGCGCGCGCGCTCGTCGTCCAGCGCGCTCTCCAGCTCGAGCGCGCGCACCTTGCTCTCCATCTCCAGGCGCCGCGTCGCCGTCAGCGTCAGCGCCGACGTGTCCAGCGCCTCTGCAACGGTACACGACGCTCCTCGTTACATTTTGATACCATACGCCTTACCATAATCATTTATGTTTTTTTGTAAATAAAACATGAGATCTTCATAAAACCGACTAATGCGTTGACCATTTAGTAATTAGTCGTAAACTCTTAGTAAACGAAATAAGAAATCATATTTATTATTTAGTATTTTCGTAAAATTTGCGTATGTATTTCAATTATAATTTTTACTATACTAAAGTAAAAAAAAAAGAAATAAGGTGTGTATTTTTACGGGTGTAAAATATAGGTGCACCAATCACCTGAACTACTAGCGTTCAGCAATATTTTATTTTGACTCTAGCTTTTTAATAAAATCAATTTCAGTTAAATTCATTGTTTGTACATCTATCTAGTACATCTAGTCCCATTCATATTAAGTAAATTGCTAATTAACATCAGCCCAGTTGACTTTGACTGCGCGGATATATTTGATCGGTCAGTATTACGGGAGGCGGCCCTAAACTGGAACTTATTTGTTTAGACTGAAGATACGCCGACAAATTACTATTATAAATATTGTATTTTTAGCATCTGTGTATCATCTACGAATACACAAACGTAATGTCCGCCCGCAGTCTTGTAGCGCCGACGTAAGAATAGCACTTTTGTTCGCTCATAATCCATACTTTGTCGGTACAACACAGGTGTGTAGGAGCCGCAAGCGCGTCGCGCCAAGAATGACACGGCAGTGTTTTAGCCGAAGG
>DWON01000850.1:0-28563 GCA_018251015.1 Phocides pigmalion okeechobee | reverse complement strand
CGCGGATGCGTTCCTACTCTTGAGGACTAAGATGGTCGCCTCCAATAGTGTGTATCCGGCAACCACACCTCCCCAACTGAAACACAATACATGAAGAACATGTTAGGGCGGGTTATGAGGGTGGCGGTGGTATCGCCCCGGGCGAGCTCTAACGACTCTACCACCTTATCTTGATGGCGCGTCTTAGGGGTAACTTCGCCTCATATGGCGCGAAGGCAAACGGAATGAATCTGTTTTATACCATCATGCCTGATTTCTGCCACCGACCTGTGCTCTTTATTTATTTCTTGTCTTTGTATTCTATGTTATTGATAACTTCAAGCCGATATTAGTGATAACTAGCTGTGCCCGCGACTTCATCTGCGTTTATTTTATTTATACATTTTCACAAAATGATATAACCTACGCATATATGTATATACATCCAGTCATTATTTAATTTCGCGCCCAATTTACAAAAAAACGTAACTTATTATGCACCAAAACCTTTCTCAGGAATCACTCTACCAGTTGTAGAAAATTATGAGAAAATCCGCCCAGTACTGTTTGAGTATATCGCAAATAGACAGACGCGACGGGGGACTTTGTTTTATAATAATTCGTGATATTGCTAGAGGTTCCTCACAAACATAATAATGAATACTACTATAACGGATACTAATGAAGTATTAATAACCATTTGCAGTGTGTTTTAAGGTCCTGTAAATTAATAGGTATTTAATTAAGAAAGCGGCCATTATAACAAATACAAAGTGTAATTGCATTTTATTAGCGATATAATATTTTAGGACTTAATTATGAGATGACATTAATTTTTAAACGACCAAATCATATACGTGTATTCTATAGTCACGTGGTATTGTGCATTTTTTGAATAATAAAACAATAAAATGCAAATATTTGATAAATTTACGCAAACACTTTCTCATTGTTCGGACTAAATAAATAATTCATTGATGTTTCAAACCTCTGGAGAGAACAGACAAAACGTACGCGAAGTAATTTGAATATGGAATAGATGCATTTGAATTAAGGAATATAGGGATTTCGCAGATATACTTTTTGGCGGGAACTGTGAAGATATAGATAATATATTACTTTCATTTTCGTCGCAGATGGCGCTACCATGCTTGAGGTATAAATTAAAATTCACATTTTTAAATTATTATTTAATGTTTTGATTATTAACTTGAGGTAAATAGAACCATAATCCCTTATTGAGGTAGATTGAACTACAATCCTTAATTAATCCAATTAAATTTACATTCGAAATTAAGTTGCACTCAGATTCAATGTTTTAATGATAAATTATTTAAGGCAAAACCAAAGAACTGAAAGGACTGAATTGAAAAAAACTTCAAACTCAAAAATGTACAATATTTACTATGACTGCAGACGCTGGACTCGAGTATTAAAACGAGGTTTCAATTCGGAATTCAAGCCTCAAACTATAATAAAAAGAATTTTACTACTTTTTTTTTAATAAAATTTTGATAAATGAGCTTTTTGTGTTGCTACTATATTATGCAAAGCAATAAGTTTGTTTTATATTAACGGCGTGAGGACTAAAAGGTTCTTTATACTGTTTTATGTATCCAAAATAAATAAATAGTGTTGGACTATAAATATGAAAAGTTAAAAAATAATTCATTTTATATACATTTTTCTCTAGCAAAAACTATAATGATAGATAGTTTTATGAAGTTTTATGAATCTTTAATACTGAAGACATTTCCCGCCTGTTATAATCTATCTTTAACAACCAATAATCACAAAAATTATTAAATAAAATAAATAATGATCATGACGGCCAATGCAGTAACTAATATAATAAAACATACACAAATGAGACACAAATGAAATAAGGCTCAAAAGATCGAATCCAAGGCCGTAAAAGTTATAAAAAAGTAGAACGTTCTAAAAATTCTGCGTGAAAAAAGAATACTGTATTTGAGACGAGTATAGCGGCACAATTTGTACGGAAGTGTGGTTGTTCGTCTTAAAGTTTCCGAGTTATTACCGCCGGCGAGCTTGGGCGCCACTTCCAGCGCAATAATTGCGAAATACCTATATTTATTCCCTTTATTCTCCAACTTTAAGTCTAGTTTTCGTTGTTATTACTAAGTTCCTGAAATTGCCCGGAGAGGAGAATCAAAATCTTGCCAGTAGATTATCGAAAGTAGTTCGAAAATATTTTTTTTGAGTTATAATAGTTAATAAAAGTTAACCAATAATCTATTTCAATATCTTTTCTTTCACTGACTGATGTCAACGATATAAAGACATAAGAATCAGAAGATATATTGGACGTCATTTAAATAAAATAGGTAGCAATCGAGCATGCATGTCACCTGATGTTAAATAATCACTCATGCAGCCTCAATCAAACAAGGCTGAAATCGTATCTGAGCTCCTACGTAGATGCGTTGCTACTCCTGAAGACTGAGATGGTCTCTCTTGTAAGTGTAGCCAACGGGCAGACAACCACACATCTCAAATGACAGACAAGAGTTGTTCCACGGAAAATTATGAGGCCAATGGTTGTCTTCGTGGTCGATCCACACAATACTGTCTAGAGGTGGAGAAACACCTACTAATTTCTTACACATTCGAGCTCAGAGAGGATTTACTTGTATTTGTGGTTGTACGTGGACATCTGTGGACTGCAACTACTTAACATTACATGGTTTGCGTGCTCGTTTACAATACAAACAAGAGGTGAGTGACATTTTGAAAATAATGATGAATCTTATTATGACTCTGTATGGGATATTGAATAATCTATTCTAACTTTATTTGTACACCGGAACACACCAACGTTTATCGACCACCGTATTTACGAGCTGGCACTCAATAAATGTGGTGCTCCTTGACCCTTAAGCCATGTCTCACGGAAGAACGCCCACTGGGCCGCTTGTTTATAGCCAATAAAGGTCCCGCTTATTTTTTGGATTCCGTATATCTGAATGAAATACCAAAGACTTGTTTGCATAGCTTTGTGTATTGTCGTCGATATGATTGATCTCTTAAACGGAGGGAAAAAAATCATATTCCTTATTTAAAATCCAATTAAATGAAGCATACTGTACACCATAAAAATAATACAAAAATCAAAAATACAATAAAACAAATGAAACAGTGGTGAACGAAAGGCGGTCTTATCGCTACAGTAGCGACCTCTACTAGACAACCTTAGGGTAGCAGATATGGTAGGAAGTATAGTGGATAAAAGTAGGGTGTACGTAGTAACATTGTATAATAATTCTATTCTTTACGAAAGTTTCTAGTAGAAAAGTTGTTTCAATGCAAAGAGCAGAAAACGAGCATACAATTCACCTGATGGCAAAGAGTTGCTGCAGCCCATGGCACATTTACAACCTCAAATAGGACTGAAGTCCTACTTGAGGTTGATGCGTTGTTACTCCTGGGAACTAGGATGGTCGTCTCGTTTCAAAGTGTAGCACCTCTTCAACCGAAACACAAGTTGTTTCACGGAGGATTAAGAGTAGTGGTATCTCCCTGGTTTAAATTTAGGTCTAATATCCATGTAATTTGCAACCTCACCAAACTGAAACTCGCGTTGTTTCATGTCGTATAGCATGGCGTGGGTGGCAGTTTATGCCCGGTCAAAGTTTAGTTCTGCTATTCGTCAAACTTATTTATGATTCAATGGTTTTTCGTACAGAAAGTTATAAAAGTAAAATGTGAGTAAGGAACCAAAAGTCGGGAAATTACTCGCACTTTTTGCGTTTTATTCGGATGTAAAATTAAATGGGTGGCGTATTGGGACCCACACGACGCCTCCGCGGTCATAACTCCTGAGCTTTTAACACGCTTAAGCTAAGAACTATTAAGTAATCTGGGCTTCGGGTTTTGAAGCTAATTGTAGTAATATTCGTAATTATGTTACAAAAGTAGCAAAGGAACGTGCAGCCCTGATATTAAGTCGTTGTAGTCTATGAACTTCCACATCAACTTTAAACCACTTTCCATCAGATAATCACATTTTTTTTCTGTGTGAAGATTAGCAAACAATCATGTAAACCACCCGATGTTAAGTTGTCGTAGTCCATAGACATACACGTGCAACCATAAATACGACTGAAATCCTATCTGAGCTCGAACGTAGATATGTTGTTACTCCTGAGGAGTAAGACGATGGCCGCGCTTCAAAGTGTAGCTGGCAACCGTATCTCTCCAACCGAAACATAAGTATTGCTTTACGGCTTTTTATTTACAAGTTTTGCCCATAGGCGACGGTGATTGCTTTCCATCAGGCAGCGCGTCCGCCTTATCGCTAGGCTCATAAATAAATAAAAAAAAATAAACGGCGGATTATGAGGGCGGCGGTGGATCCTCCCCGGACGAACTATAGTTCTCCCACCTTTCAAAATACCATCAGCTCATAAAACACAGGCCATGGGAACCAGCACAATAAATCCCGTTAGTTATTTCATAAAATTATATTAGCGAAAGCAAAATCCAGCTGCGAAACTAATTTTATAATTTCCTTAATTAACTTCCGTAAACATTAACAGCACATCGCGAAAACCACAATACTGTGAGCGGATAAAGACGACATAACAACGCTGCCTGGGAGCGAAGCACGTTTTGAGCTAATGTTATGAAATAAGTTTGTGGTAGTTTTAATATTTTTAACTATGTCTATATGGTTAAATATAATAAAACCGTGACTGATCGCAGTCTGGACGTGACAAATATATTTTAAAAATTATAATGGGGTGCCTTTATATATGTGATAGAACTAAAATAATGTTTTTTCATTTTGTCTTTTTGTCTGTATGTCTATATATTTGTATGTCTGTATGTCCGAAGGAGTAGCGACGCATCTACGTTCGAGCTCAGATAGGTGGTAGAGCCGTTAGCAACATGTTCTTCATGTATTGTGTTTCGGTTGGGGAGGTGTGGTTGTCGGATACACTTTATTGGAGGCAACCATCTTAGTCTTCAGGAGTAGGAATGCATCCGCGTCCATCCTGAAATAGAACGTCTGTTCCTGAAATTGAACGTGGTTGTCCATGCACTGCAGTGACCACTTAACATCAGGTGACCCGCATGCCCGTTTCTTACTCTTTCATAATAAAAAAAATGTTTGTGCGTGAACGAAGTCGCAGGCAAAGCGCGTTTATAAATAAGATTACTGTATTCTCGCCAATAAATTAATTGATTTATAGATAGATTAATTGATTGGTTGCTCGATTAAATTATTGATTGATAGATTGAGTTTAACCCCGAAAATCACAACGATATTTTAAGTATCTGTCATTGTATGTAACGACTGGTTTTTAACTAACCACAATTCTTCTTTCATGTCATGACTGGTTATTAAAGGGAGGTGCAGTTAAGGAGTTAATTGGAGAGTTAGTACGGGATGAGGGGAGTTAAAGGATAAGTGGGAGAGAGTCATGTCGTAGTGGAATGATCGGTCAATCAGCGTAGGTGGACGAAGGCTAACGTCGTGCCACTTGAGGAGGCTCTTTTCACGCACCATCCTAACTACAATTGATAAACAAGATCCTTGTATACTTACTAATAAATTAATTAATTATTCAATTGACAGGTAAATTGATTGATTGTTTGATGTTTTTTTTATTTATTTATTTAATTGGACGGATTGATAATAAAGTCGAAGAATTACATTGCATCGTTATCAATCTATTACTGAATGTAGTAATTGGTTTTATTTAAGGCCTCAAATGTAATTTTCGATATGAAATATCTATTGTCGTGTCTTCGGAGTAACACCGTTTTTATAGCGTGACGGAAAACGACATGATCTTATGTTATGCCATCATGTTCACTCTCCCCTATCGCTTTTATATCTTTATTTATTTAAGTTCCAATGAGATTTTGTATGTATATCTAAAAGACTAATGAGACAACATACAACATAATACAATACAACACACAATAACATATGCAATTCCCTTATTGCACACCAGATGATATATATAAGACTTATATATTAATGTTAATATACAATATAACTTATTAAGGATTTTGGTGTTTTATATCGTCCTCGCGTCCTGTTTTTTAGTTTCATTATTTATGTATTAAGTGTACAATATAGTACATACGCTTTGTAGACTAAGATGCAGTTATAATGGCGTCTGACAGCGAAGCAGATGTGCTGGTAATCATATTTGGTGTAGCATCGTAAGTATAATAGTTTTACCGTCTTTTATAACTTTCTTAGTACTCGAAGATATTAACTGTAATTATAGTAATTATTAAATCAACGTTTTTCGCATTTCTTTTTTTTTTACTTTTTACATAATTGTATTTTGTTTTATGATAGCCAATGATGCTATCAACAAATATCTACTAAGTAACGGATACACGCAATTGAAGAGTTTTTGTTTGCCGATATTTTGGGCCGTTTATATGGCCGGTAGTCATTTCTCAATACCGAAACAATATCGAAATATCGGCAATCAAAAATTGTTATTCGTGAGTACCCTTAACATAGTAAAATGTACAAATTCCGCGATGATTTATTAGTTTAAAAAAAAATTATTATCTACATCTACTGTTTGACATCAGGTCTAACGTTTACGTCTTTGAACCTCATAGTTTTGAGAACAACTATTTTGTATAATAATTATAGTATACCAATTGACGTTTTTAATTATTCGTTTAAAATCATATATTAAAATTTTGATTACAATAATGAAAATCTTAAAACGAATTACAATTAAAAGCCTGACTAAAATAATTTAAAGGGAGTCCATGCTCATGGCGCATGCTTCCAAGAATGCTAGTCGCATGTTTTATTTTTTTATTTTGAAAGAGTAAAAAACGGGCATGTAGGCCACCTGTTGTTAAGTGGTCACTGCAGCCCATGGACAACCACGCCTAATCTCAAATAGAATAGAAATTCTCGTTAAGGATGGACGCGGAAGCGTTCCTACTCTCGAGGACTAAGATGGTCGCCTCCAATAATGTGTATCCGGCATTGAATAACAACCGCAATTCTCTGCGCGAGATATGAACCAGCCCTCTTGTTGATCAAACGTGGGGCTAAGTGTTTGAAAACTTTTTTGGCACATGGACCCCACGGACCATACTTGTTTAAATTTCAATTTTACTTAGTATAAAACAAAGATGCTTCCCGCCGTCTACCTACCTAAGATGCTACCCAACGGAGTTTATTGCGGTTTTCATCAAAAGAAAGAGTGGTACGATATAATGGTTTATTTATATGTACTCGTATGATATATGCATAGTATAGTATAAAATATAATGCGGTTGTCATCCATAAACATTTCAGTTCAAGGGGAATGTTTAAATATAATAAGTGTATATTATAGGAGAGAAAAGTCGACAACTTCAAAAGATTTGTGATGTGATGTCGTAAATGCAACTGTGCGTAGCCGGGACGAATCGCTAGTTACCTATTTATATTTGTCATTTTGAGATGATGTATGCTTACCTTATTTAGCAAATAAAATTAGATAGAACTTGCTAGAAAAACAGATATACATACAAAAAATACATACGTACAATTGACACACATTGCATATCTCACCCTGTGGTAAAAGTGACAACTAAACTAAAAGAGATATCATAGCAATAAGAGCGCATTTACGAGCATATTCGTAATGTGTAATTAATTAATGTACTGTTGCTTTGTATGAGAGATAAATTCATTTACTTCACATTTCTTATTAATACTGCTAATACGCAAACTCGACACATTTGTATGATATATAGCAGCAAATGATTATGATTACGTACACAGTCATATTGAGGGCCGGTCACACTTGCAAGCTAGGCGACCATCTCAGTCTTTAGGAGTAGTAATACATGCACGACGTGAGGCAGGACGTCTTGTTAGAGGTTAGACGTAGATGTCTATGGGTTGTAGAACATTTAACTTCAGCCTGGTCGCTCGTTTCTTATATTTCCAACGTAAAAATGTCAGTAACAAACTTGTATCATACTTTAGTGGTGGGTTTTAATGAATGGAACTTTATGAGAAAATGTTTTTTGTACGTCATCCTTTAAACCAGTTCACGGTTAGGACCACTACGGGATATGTTAAATGATCGATGTAGAGTCGCGCGGCCCCTATCTCAGGGGGTATATGACTCCCTCGAGCAAAAGCCGGGGTAAAGAGGGAACTCTCGAGGCCCCAATAATTTCTACCACTCTCCCGCTAGGGAGGAGAGCATGTCAGTATCGTAGATAGATAAGGTAGAGCTGTAGAGTTTTTGTAGGAGGTCCCCTCTATTATTATTATCATGCAATTTTGCTATCATATGGTTATCATGCGATTTTTCTGTCTTTTTCTAACTGATGTTGGGATAATCTTTGCTCCTTTTGATTGGATATGATCGCAATTTGAGAATCTTTCTTCAATGTAGGTATCTGAAATGTGTTGCAAAATTCACACATTTTGCCCAATCCCCGTATATTTACGAGGGCTGCTCGTAAATCGTCGGTCTCGATGAATCTATTGTTGTTCCTCGAACTGATATCCATACGTAGGTGAATAGTTAAAGAACGATCTCTGGGTAAAGTATAGTAAGACAAATTCCGATATTTTTTATATGTAGAGATGTTTCCTGTAAATTAATAAAGGAGAAAATAAAATTTGTTTTTTACGAGTTGATAATTAAAATATTAGAAGGTTAGAAATAACTAAATTGAAGTTATCCAATAAAAGTGAACGCAAATTGGTGACGTTTACACCTATCTGCTACTCATATTCTACTGTACATCGGCTCTGTTCTATACTGTATATAGGGAAGGAGACTGATAGGGAATTTTCGGGCTTCGAGGATTCTCTTTACCCGGACTTCTTCCAAATGGGGGCTGAATACCTTGGATAGGTCGGTCGGCGGCAACGATCATTTCACGTAACACCGCAATATTAACTAAAAGATAATGTAACGGAAAAGCATTGACGGCCGGCGCGATTCGTTGCTGATCCTACTATTTAGTGGGCGAAGCATTATCATCCAGAGCACGCAGCCATACAAGTAAGATAATTTGCATCTCTGCTCTTTTGCATGTTGCTCTTAATCGTACCAATTATATTTTTATTCTTACTATTTATTTATATATACACACCTAGATTGGTTTATAGAGCCGAAAATAACCATGTTTTTTTTTATGTGAGAAGTAGGAAACGCAAACGCGACCGCAATCCTATCTGAACTCAAACATAGATGCGTTGCTACTCCTGAAGACTAAAATAGTTGCCTCGCTTGAAAGTGTAGCCGACAACCACACTTTTCCAATCGAAACACAAGTAATGCTTTACGGCGGATTATGAAGGCGGCGGTGGTACTTCCCCGGTCGAACTATAGTGCTCTCACCTTTAACCTATATTCTTTGTTCCAAAAATAATTTTAAAACGATACAAAAGGTAACACTCAAAAATTTCTTAATATTTTACTTATACTCTTTTTCCATGCGTCAGATAACGTTGCTTTGTTCGTTCCAACAGTTAGAACGGAGGGTGCACGAATTGAGCCCTCAATTATTGAAACATCGTTAATTTACGACTAGATATTTCAATAGGGTTTTCGATGGCAAAGCTTTGTTTGCTTTGATTTATATCACAGAGTAGTCTTTTTAGTGCAAATGGGTTTTGACTAACTCGAACGGAAATAATATATCGATTTTCAGGTTAATGTTGCGTTTGAGAATACAACACTGTCATATTTCACAGTAACTAATGATAATAAAAACCTAACCTAAACAATTTAAAGGTACTCCGTACCTATGCGGCATGGTGCTGAGAACGCCAGCCGCATTTCCGCGTTGAATAACGAGTAGAATTCACTGCGCGTGATATGAACCATCCCTCATGTCGCCGGCGGCGGTGATCAAACATGGGGGTAATTATTTGAAAAACTTAAATAACCATCATCATATACAGACTAACAGACCCAAAGATCAAAGCATATTCGAAAATCGTTGACTCTAGAATCTTAGCTCTTTGATACAACGTAATGAGTATCAAGAAATGTATTATGACATTTTTTTTTCTTACGAAAGAGTAAGACACAGGCATGCAGGCCACCTGGTGTCAAGTGGTCACTACAGCCCATAGACAACCAATTCCAATTTCAAACTATTATATATAAACTGAAGTTCTATTTAAAGATGGACGCGAATGCGTTCCTACTCTTGAGGACTAAGATGGTCGCCTCCAATAGTGTGTATCCGGCAAAAACTATAGAAATGTACATAAAGTAGAAGTGCACGCCACCAATGCACATGCAAGATAACAAATTATACTATTTTGTTCAAAATCTGTTTGTCTATACATTCTAGTCTTGAAAACTACTGTTACTTATTTGAATAGGATATTAGTAACGTATCTACTAATATCTCTCTGAATATAGAGAGAATTATTCATGCTAGAGACTATACGAGTAGATCGGTAGCAGAAAGCTGGTCGAACCAAGTGAATTAATTTAAACATCTTTTAAATAACTATTATATAATCACTAATGGCAGAATTTTGGTGCCTTTTGAACGAAACAATAAATAAATACTGACTAATATAATACGGATCAAATGATTTTCACCCAAATAATTTAACGTTACTTATTTAGGGGTTTCGTAATATGGCGGATAGTTACAAGTATGTACCAAATATTGATTATCTTTTTTAATTCAAAACTATGAATGGTCATTTTCTCTGCCTTGCAGTATTGTCTTGGAAATAAATGAAACCTACTATCCAGAATGAAGATAAAACCCCAAAAACCTATTGATTGAAAGTAATATCTACAGACTTCTTACCGTAAAAAACACGACCACTGCAGTACCACTTGGTATGTAGTAGTTAACTTAGTAATATTTCTGTTCGTGAAAATTAACTCAAGCTTCCTCGGTAATGAAACATACGGAACAATTAATTAGAAGTTAATTGACTGTGCACCAATTATGTACTAAACATTAATTACACTTGATCATCAATTACGAGTTTATGATTATCTGTCACAAATATATGTATTTTAAACTAACCTAACCACATATGGGTATTTTATTGCCTGAAATAAATGAATTTTATATTTTTTTTAATTTAGTATATTTTCTCACATAAATGTGTATGAACTACGGCATCAAATCAAGTTAAATTCGTAACTCTAACATTAAAGCGGTCAAATAATATTGAATAATGACATTTTAAACATCATTTTAATATGTAATGGGTACTCGCGATATTGTTAGTTCATACCAAAATTTTAACCCAATTGCAATTAAGTCCGCGCAAATATGAAAACCAGTGGTTATTGCAGTGATCCTGGTCGGGTGTGGCTTGGTAAATTTCATACACCTTCGAGAACTTTGAGCAAAACTCTTACTCTCAGACATACAAATTGCGTCACGACGGTATTGATATATGGTAATTAATTACACATAAGTAATTAACTTCGAAAAATCGAACGAGGAATCGAAATATTATAACAGCATAATTACAATGCAATTATATTAAAATGACCTATTTGTAACTGTATATTGTAATTCAATACGTATCATGATATTATTGATTGATTAATATGTATGCGGAAACCTTGCGCGGACAGGCATTATTCGCTACACATGATTTCTTCGATGTCATCACAATAAAATTGCATTGACGTGTTCATTCATGTAAGTCATTGTTATGATGATTCAGCGAATTGCTATCAATCAATGCCTTATACAAAGTTAACGTGTCATCAGTCAAGCTTTGAACATAGTTGGGCCATGTTCGGGCCGTTTGTGGAAACATCAATGATACTTTCTTTTTTAGTTTACGTAACAATTTTTCTATGCTTAACTGACCGCGCACGTCTTGTATGTATTATTTGGTTGCGAATTTTCGAACTTAGAACTAAATATTTGAGATGGATGAAATCAAGTTCAATTGTATATACTTTCGGAAATTAATGAGTTGCTAAAACATTTTGAAATAAAACATTTGGGATAATTAGTAATGTTTTCAAGTATTCAACAAAAGGGATCGGTGTTTTGGTGCGCACATCGGAACCTTGATGCGCATCCGTTCTCTGGCCGTCACGCCGCCCTAGTTCTTCTGGAGAGCGGACCGTGAGAAAATCACTTATGTAAATCCGGGGAATCGATTATCGTCGCGATGTACGATCGGTTGCACGGCGCGAGCGTACGGCCAAATGGAAAGTGCATCGGTTAGAGTCGCGGGTTGCGCAAACGTTGCAAGGTACTGCACCTCTCACATAGCCGTTTGCATGATGCGCTCGCTATGTATGTACGGCTTCCCTACAGCTACGCCTCTCCATCAATGACAACCCAATACCGGCTTTATTACAGCCTCTCATAAACTACAATCGGTCGTACGATATTAATGCACTGATGCATCCGAGTAGATTAGTTTATACGAGCGATGTAATCACACGACTGGAAATCAAATTCAGATTAACTTTGCAATAGTATTACCTAAGATTCAATACCTTCCGTAATTAGATGTCGATAGATACATGCACGTAAGTAAAAAATAGGTTTAATAAGACATTTATATAGTTTAAATAACTTTAAAGTAACATACAAAACATAGTAATAGAAAATAGTAAAAGGGTCAAAATTAAATATGTTCTCTTTATGTTAAAAAATAATGGATTTAGATTTATGGAGATATCATTGTTTTCAGTTTTATCGCATTGTTTAGTTTATAAACTTAACGCAATAAAGGATACCTTGCAGTTTTAGTAGATAGTTTTGAAGCGACTACAATTAGTTACGGTGTAAGAATACAATGTTCAAGTAATAATTATTTCCTATTCCTGTAATTATAATTATTGTAGTTAATTCCCACGCGCCCGGACATCCTGCACCATCGCGCAAATATGCACGCACGCGCCGCACCTAGTGTTACACTAACACAATTACCTATTTCCTCACATGCCAATCAATTTAGCACTATACCGAAACCCAATGATCACACGATAAATCGATGATAGTATACTGAAAATGCAACATCAATCACGGGTAACAGTCCTCGCACTTCCGGATTTTCACTGCGTAGCGGGTCGGAGGTATTTTCCGAATGTCACTTTCTCGGAGCGTGAGGTCCCGGGCGTGGGGATGGACTTACCGAGGATGGGAAGCAATGCGAGCACGATCCACACGGGAGACATGTTGCCGCGAGGTGCGTCGCGAAGGGACTGGCGGCGGCAGCGCGCGCGCCGCCCGCCCGGACCTGGCGGGGGGGGCTGAAAGCTCGCGCCCGCCCGATCTTCAACGCCACAGACTAATTACGAGTACTGATCTGCATACACTATGAATGTACTATGACTATTTGGCTCTAAGCGTCCGAAATTAATGAAGAAACTTCTTTTTTGGACAATCATATTACCGCCAATACTTTTAAAGATAAAACATTTATTTTTCGATAACATACTACAATTTATAATGGCAGACTAAATAAATAATTACAATTTACAATTTTTAAAAATCTATTATTACAATATACTTTAATAAATATAATATTTGTTTAGATTTATAGCTATCGGAAGTAAGCTATTTTTTTAAAGAAACATGATAAAAAAATTGGAACTTGCCAATATGTAAGCCTATCAATGTAAGAAAAGTAATCAGTTTTCCCCTAAAACATGATAAATTGCATATTGTTATATTATTTATGTGTCTCTGTTTTTCTGATACACTACACCATACAGTATTCAATCTCATTCCTAATCGATTTGATAGGCTTGACTTGAGGAAAACTGTGACAATATTATTTCTATACACAATTATAATAATTTCTATTGCTAAAAATTTCAAAAATTTTCAAAAATAAATAATGAAATTCCTGGAGACAGACAGTTATTAATCTATTACGTCCAAATACATTGTAATTTTAATATAAGATTGGAAATTCTACAGCAGCATACAGGTACAGATTAAAGAAAATGTTTCTATAATTGAACACTGATATTTTTACCATACTTTTAGCTAATGTTTGTAATATGATTGAGCAAAATATTTTTGCACCTCATGAGTGTAAATATTTTTTGCGAAACATTTTTATGTAGCGCGAAAACTATTTTATGTCATGGTCAAACAAACAAATTAAATAATATTAACATTACTCCTTGCCTTAAAAATACTCAATTCAATTCAAATATTATTATTACACACCATGCAATACAGAATATAAAAGTGCCCATAACGAAACAATAATAGTAATATGCAATCGGTGATCGTCTCCCTACAGTAGAAAATTCTTCTTGAAAAGTTTTCTTTCCTTAGAAAAGTTGCCTTTTTCATGATTTTGCGACATACACATTCAAAATGCCACCGATTATATTAAAGATACAGTCATCATGAATAAACCAGACATTGCATACGGAAATACAAATAATAAAATATTAATAGACTGAAGAAAACGGGAGTGTTATCTCTGTAGTAGCGATGTCTTTCACAAAATGTTCCGTGTTCTACCAATTTGTATATACAATGTTATACTATCTATCAATGTGCGTAGTGGGCGTCGCTTGATTTTGATTTATCTGACACGTTTGTCGACTATCCTGACGCCCTATTGTCTTCTTTTATTAGTTATATGCATTTAATGGCGTAACTTTAGTCGTATTAAAATAAAATTTCATCCCGTAACTATACGTCTGCTAGCTTTTAATCGTACATTTTTATATTACAAGAGGTCCAAGCGAGCCTGCAGGTCACTTGCTATTAAATAACATGGACACCTCATGGATTGCAACGAAAATTTTCGAACGTCGGGCTGTTCCTACTGGAAGGAAGTAATAGTTGATGTTAATCATATACTTCTAACCATAATGGAAAAATTGCTTCTCGGAGGATTATGAAGATAGCAGTCGTACTTTCTATACGAAACTTTCTTGATTGTATCATCTACAAAAAATACTTGTATTACAGTACGTTTTCACAATAAAGTAACATGAGAACATAATATTAAAAATCACTTTATTAGATATCGTCAACTGCTTAATGTGGCGTAAAAAGCACTAACGTACACCTAACAAAACTATAAAATTCATATGAGCACAAATTACGTAAGTCGACGTTAGGTGAACCGTAAGGAAGATTGACAAACCTGCATGCAGATTTTAAGTAGATAAACAGTAATTGGTTGTTAGGTCACAGTCCATCATGTTTGTTACAATATTACATCATGTGTTACAGGAACATCGGTAAGTTTCTTGTTCGTCCAGTGAGATACTCACATAATGTATACACGAAGTGTTCCGGTCTTTTTTATTTAATACACGATAAAAAAATAATTTTACGTGTATTTTTATGATCACAAATTACTTCAATTGTGGATGTGGATGCAGATTTTAAAGTATAAAATCATTTTTTAATTATTTTTCTGCCACTGTAAATGCTAATTAATGTCAGTAACAAATTTCGCTCAAAGGAAATAGTCAAAATGTATCTTTATAAAATATATAAAACGCACGCATGTGTAAATATTAGTAGGATAGTATTGTCGTCACGGACAATGATTTTACGTGTTGTATGGTTAGGTGATGCGAATAGCAGAACCCTGACAATTTTCCACACATTACTACGAATGTACATATACTTATTGTAGACAAATAACGTACCTAATTGATTTTAATGTAAAGCCTGTATTGTTAAACGAATGAAATTATTATTATTTATAAGATATGGTTTTAAAGTAATATTATCGCGGAAATTATGTTTACATGTACCGGGATACTCACGATTAACTATTTTTGATTGCCGATATTACGAATTAGTTGCATGACTTGTGCGGAGTACGTTGATTGTTGTTGAGTTTCGCCGTGACCACGAGCCAGACAACTGGTTGGAAATATCGGCAATCAAAATTTGTTAATCGTAAGTCACATACAGTAACACACATATCACATAAGACAAAAAACTTTATTTTCCTAATTAATGTATGGCCTGCCTACAAAAGAATAAAATTACAACAACATGATCAAAGGAAATTAGTAGTGATATTCGTATTTGATTAATCGTTTGTAATCAAGCGCTGCGTGGGACTGGAATACCGATTGTGCCCACTTACCTTATCGCCTACTGTAAATATTTTAATAACACTATAAATTTACGACTATGCAGCTATCTGTCTTTACATATAATAAAACACTAAATGTTGTGTATTTCTCCATGATTTAATTTATTAAAAAGAATAATAGATTTCCACACTAGATGTAAAAACTATTGCAATTTAAATAAAGATGTTATTTATTTTTAGATCATTTTAGGAATATCAAGAATTATATCTAAAATCTTAAGCATTATTTATTTCTTCAATGAAGAACAGTTATTCCAATTTTAGAATCATATTTATAGCAAAATTATGTTTCCTACAGTCAAAATCAGCTTAAATTTCATCGCAATCGCTCTCTAATTAAAAAATTATGGGTCTTTATAAATATGGGTAATGTCGCGGGTGAAGCGGTGTTCGGAAATATGAATACATCCATTGTTACTTCGCTACAATGATGAGTAATCAAGATATACGTCAGCGTAAAATATAAAGGCTCGTTGCATATTTTATTGCTTATTATGCAAGTAGGTAATATGGTTATAGCAGCTTTGTTATGTAATTTTGTTTTATAGCAGCAGGTGGAAACAACTTATAACAGCCTAGAAAATGTCAGGTCGGTATTTTGAATAAGTGCAAATTAACATCCAACTGATGTTAAATGACCTGATGATTTGTAGATATCTGTTTGGTCGACATTTTTAACACTTTCTTGTTTTTTGTATAAAATATTCAATAAATAATTGATCACTGCTACTATAGACATCCGTAACCGACCTCAAATAGAACCCTTTGATCTGAGGTGGATAAGAGTTTGATTTACGTCTCCTGAGTCTGGTAGAATACTTTTCTTATGTATGAAAACTTGCAAACGAGCTTACAAACCACTTGATGCTAAGTAGTCGCAGCGTAGACATCGACGTAAAACCACAAACACGACTGAAATCCTAACTGAGCTCGAGCGTAGGTATGTTGCTACTCATGAGCACTAAGATGCTCGCCTCGCTTCAAAATGTAGCCGGCAACGGCATCTCTCTAACCGAAACACGTTGGTTCGTATCCTTACATTATTATTGCACAAATATATTATAACTATTGTCACGTCTGAAATGTATGTGTATTAGAAATTTTCAATATGTATAACTTGAAACTGTTTTCACTAAAATCTTATAAATGGTATAATCCACTTTTAATTTATTATTATTTATTATCGTTTCTTCTCCATAACGAGGCATTTTCGAGGCGTTGAAAGAATTCTTTCATATTCAAAAAGAGTTCCATAAAAATTAAATTTGAAATGTCGTTTAACGTGGACTACATGCTCGATAAATTCCATTACATTCTGTAAATAACATGTAGCATGAAATAATCCATCAATGTGTCTTAGAACGTTAGTGATAAATCATTATTTTTAGCTGGTCACTAGTTCCTCAGGAAGGCCTATGTCCACAGCTGGACATAGGTCTTCCTGAGACAAAGAGATTTTATCGTAGTCCCTGTATTTTGCCGTAGATATGTTTTAGTGGCTGCAGCAGAAGAATAACTTACCAATTGTTATTTTACCATTACTGTTATTTTTTAATCTATAGAGTTTTGTTATTAATGAATCTATAGAGTTTTGTTGGATTGGCACCATATAACATAGTCAGTGTTTACTTACACTATACGATAAAATTACTCGCCAGTATCTAATATGATGAAGCGTCAATTTCAATTTCAAATCTAACTTCTTAACTTAACTTCAATTTAATCGTATTCTTAATTCTTAACTTAACTTCACTTCAAATTTATCGAATTCTTAACTTAACTTTAACTTAACTTTAACTTTATTGTAACTTCAATTTCAAATCTTGCGTGAAATGTGGAAAATACTTTTAACGTTTAACTGTGAGAAGTAGGGTTAAATCTTTGTATGTGATGTTCAGAAATAAAAGCATTTGTGTTTGATACTTCAATGGTAATCTATTGTATTCATTCATTTACCAAAAAATCTAAATAGATTAAATGAATTCCGATCCCGGTGTTTATGTTTTATAATTTTCAATGCAGTTCAAATTTAAGGCCTTGTCATCAATATATTTTTTGTTGTATTTAAATTGTAAGTAAGATTGCTGTCAAGATCCCTGGTCGTCCCTGATTAGTGATTCTGGATTCAAAAAATTAAAATCGTCATATCTTACTTGCGATAATTTTTAAAATGTTTTCAATTATTCATATTTATTTACGCATATACGATAATCTTAAACCAATAATTATTTGGGACTATGTTATTACATATGGGAATTTCGCATACTACTATTGCCCAATAGCTGTCATTATTTGAAAACCTTTTTAAATACACATTTTCTGAAAGTCACATACTGCATGCCAATTGCACCTTTTTCGAATCCACATTTATATGTATCGTTAGTATCGAGTGTGTCACGGTATTACAACTAAATCGTGTACGGTTCTCGTGTTCATGTTTCACAATTTCTCCACCTCAGCGCTAAGCCACGCCAAGACAGGGTTGCCAACTGATAACTTGGAAAAGGAGGACGAAATAATTTGAAAAGTATGATCAGGGCTGCCAAGTGATAAGTTGAGAAAGGTTGAAACTTGATTTTCTTAAAAAAAGATATACAATTAAATGAAGTTTTATTTTCCACTAATTTATGTATTTTAATTGTACATCGATAAGTTGCCAATTTTGAAAGAAGTTTGGATTACCGCGCACGACATTTTCTAATTAAATCACGATATATCTTTCAAAGGAGAATATATAGTGTGAGGGGGGCGGAGGGAAAAAATAAACGTCCTCCTTTTTGACACCGTCTGGTAACACTATTCCAAGAAGACACGAGGTGATTGCTTGAGATAAATTGTCACAAGTCGCACAATCACAACTCGTTACCTACTTTACATACGGCAAGGAATGTTAACCTAACCTCCGAGAATCTCGGATTTCTTCATTTTGTGATACGAAAATGTTACTGATTAATGATTATGATGATTATAATACTTATATTTTTATAATCTTGCAAAACTTTTACGCAATATGTAAAAAAATAAAAATATTTTAACTTAAATTTATTTACAATTTAAATAGTACGAGTATATTCGAGACCTAGGCATGAACTTTCAATTGTTCAATATTATATAGGTATTGAAAAATAATTGTTACTTGAACTAACGGCGAGGGAAAACGTTGTGAAGAAATCCTACATTCCTGAAAGTATTCAATAAAGTTCTCAAAGTGTATAAACTCTAGAAACCCGCACTTGGCTAGCGTGCTGGGCTATGGCCTAAACCTAAGAGACGCCTAGCAATGGGACAGTAATGTGTTGACGGTGATCACAGAAGTATTCGTGTGAACAACAATCGTCGGTCACCTTTATATTGTAAGATGGACTGCCCATTTATCACAACAATTCCTTTTGTCGTGGGTCTATTCGAAGAGGTTGACGGTTTGACGTGCTATTCATCAAACACGTAATGAACTTTAAGTCACGGCAATAAGAATTTCACACACGTTAACAGTTTGCTCAACAGATACGCGAATTGTCACTGCGGTTTCTAATACTACCGATTGTTAACGTTTCACAGTACCGAAATACTGCAATTAAATTTTCTTCAACACAAAGCCGTGGGAAATTTGCTATCGCCGATTTTGTCACCGTCGATTTTTTAACTTCCTTTCAAAGGATCTTGACATCAGCCTGTGAGGAATTTAATAACAGTTACTGATGCAAAATGATATAACATAAAAAAGTAATATCTTTACCTTATCTCAACAAATGTTTATTTAGTTACGTAACGTTAAATAATTAAACATTTTCGTTAAACATTTTCCTGCTGGAATCTTAATAATGGCTTATTGTGATTTCAATTTTGATATGAATTTTCCTTATTTGTAACATGATTAGATAAGTTGTGTTATATATAGATATATACTAATGAATATATATACTAGCTATATAGTTGACAATAGATCCATAGATTTAAAAATTAAATATTTTTAATGAACGAGTACTGTTCGTGTCAAGAGTAGTTCTAACATTTATTATAAGTTTTCATGCTGGATTTTCACAAAGTAATATTTAAATCTGTTAACTCTAAACTATAAGTAATGATATAAATACCTGAAACATAATAAAATTTTCATCCAAGGCGTCGAGACATTTGTGAGGTCATAGCAATGACGAGACTTTGAAAATCAGCCGGATAAAGAGGAACGAATACTTCGATACCCGTAGTCTCTTAAGCCAGAAACATTTAGATTACGGATAATGCAAACACTTAATTTCATTCATAATCAAAATAACATGTCTTATTGGAACTGCTAATAATATACCACGTAATAACGACTGCAGCGGTTCACAGGTTTCGCTAAAAGAGTCTGACCTACGCAAGCGGATACCTCACGACCTCTTGTGCAACGACACAGCTATCAGTGTAACAAATTGCTCATTGGCTCGCATTTCACTTGTAGTTGACCGCAACTACATATTATTATATTTCCGCTTCACATCTAGTAAGTGAAAATAAACCACATAAATAAACTTGAAGTGTTTAAAATTTCTAAATATATTGGACAATACAACAAACGTTTAATTGAGACATGTATATGTTTACTTTCTATCAAAATACGCACAAAAATCATGTGTTTATATCTAAAAAACCTTAAATGTAAATAAATAAAAATTTATTTGTATTCCAATAAATAAGATACTATAAAAACGTCATCTAATTCGAAAAATCAGGGAGATTATTGAAAAATTGTTCTAGATAATAGGAATGACTACAAAGAAGCAAAATTTTCTATCGTACCAGAATATGGAAAATTAATATATCGAACATTATGTTTAGTTAATCAATCGTGCAAATAAACGCATAGCGTAAAATGTATAACCAACAACGGAAAGAATGAAGCAAAAGTACTATATACAGTTAGCACGCATAGGAAGACCAACTTATCGTAATTTATTCTTAAAACGTAGAATATAAATATGCAAATCATTATTAAAATTATATTTTACTAGGAAATTGTTTGACATTGACATTTTAAACGATAATAATAATGTCTAATATCACTTAAACTCCTAGATATGATTTTATTTAAACATTTTTATAAAAAATTAGAAATACATGAAGTACCTTAGTTTAGTTAAGCACGCGTGACATCCCAATAATATATTTATATAAATGTTCCAATTTGATTTTTTCTAAATATAAATATAACGTTTCCAAATTTTAACAAATCTTCTAAGCACATAATTTAAAAAAAAAAAATTAATGTTGCTATTTTTAAGACACTTTAATTAATCGACTTATTGACTTTAACATATATATGAGTATGTATTAATGGATCAATGTAACGGAATGTTTCAACGTAATTGAAGCTAAAATTGTAGTTTCGTAAGGCCACAGTAATAGGAAGCGTTGAAGTCTTTTGTATGTAAGCACGGAAAATGTAGAGTCGAGGAAACAGTAATAACAAATTTAACCATTAAGCGTGTTTTATTATTACAATGAGTAAATAAACAATACAATTTTACACATTCATATCACCATTTATAAAATTTGAAATAATCATGAGAAAAACATAAAAATATCACATAACACTAAAAGAAACAATGCACTGCTTAGTGCCTCTTTATTATATAGCTAATACGAAAATATGCAAATAAGATAAAAAAAAATCATTTTAACGATTACTAGAATATAAATATTGACAGAATGTTTGAGTCAGTTGCAATACTTTAAAAGTCTCACAAACTTGAACTTTTACGTTCGTATTAAAAGTAATTTTAACTTTTTAATTCCCTACATGGTAATGTATTTCATTAAGATTTCCAAATACATATTTAATTGAAAATCTCGTGGCATATTGCTACATAGAATATCACTTTGCAAACTTGATTTAACTGTTGCTTATGTTTTGTAGATGGAGTTATAAAAGTTGCGAAACAAATTATTCTCGCATGACTAACAAAAACGTACATTGCCATGTCTTTTGGAGGGAAATTATGATAGGCCGTAATTCCGTTTACGATGTTCAAAACGGGAGGCTATTACGCTAAATGCGATGTTTCAAAACGTGCATAGAATGCGGCTCAGCCAATTAATTTGCTGGCTTGGGATGAGCGACTACCTACTACGGGCTTACAAGAATTCTTATTAAGGTAAAGTTAATTTAATATAATATGACCTCAAAATCCATCAATATTGAAATAAATTTTATGAAGAACTTTATTCAACTTTATTCTACAAAATAATGGTACTACAACAAATTTCACTGTTAACTCGTTTTGCTTTACACACGCTGAAGTCTTTATTAATATAAATTTTATACAATCTTTCCTTACCTATGGCAATATAGGGGTGGAATTTCCAAAAATACATTCTCACAACACGATTCTAATTTCATCGGGTCCAGGTATGCGTTGATCTCTGGATTTGTTACCTTATGATATTAATAGCTTAACGAACTCAATCCAATAAAAAGCATTTATTTTGTACAGAACATAGAGCACATATTTAAATTCATAATTTAATCATAGCCTAATCATATTATACGTTTAGTCGGATACAGAATTTACATACATCGAGAGCTACATCTTATATTATGTCAAATATATATGTCGATATATTAATGGAAGAGATACAGTACGAACGCCATACCGAGAGTATACTGATGTGATCAGACGGCATGCTACCACAGGTTGCGCGATTGTGCTGTATCGGATCGTCTTCTTACTAAGTATTTCAATTACGCAGAATATATGTATGTACGTTAGGTGCATGTATATGCACTAGTTTCGCCTCTTCGAATGTATTTAATCTATATCAAGAAAGGAAGTTCATTGTTCACAAGAATAATTTCTATGCATATTCACCATTTGAAATATTCAGTGATGAATTTTGGGTGACCCTTTTTTATTAAAATAGTACTTTACTTTAGGAGTAAGGGAAAATTGACTATACTTATGGTATAGAATTATAGACTACAAACTATGTAGACTACAAACTGAAAAAAAGGAAATTTAATTCTACGCTGACCGTTTTTATTTACTCCGTACGTATCTATGGAAGCTTTAAACATTGTTGATTGTCCTTCAAATTTGAGTTTATGAAAACAAGATAAACTATCTATTTTTTTACATTAAATCGATATTTCCAACCAACACCAACAAACTAATAATAATAAAAACCTAACCTAATCAGTCTACAATAAATCTGTACGTATGCGGCAAAGTTCTAAAAAGATGACAATATTCCTGAGCTGCGTAGCAAAAACAATTTTCTGCACGAGATATGAACACTCTTGTTATGAGCAGCGTCAATCAAACTTAAAAGGGGGAAAAATGTTTAAGAAAATTATGCGTATGTATACCCATAATATGTATAAACCTTGTGGACATAAAATAGCCTCAATGGTATTTTTCACCCGACTATGCTCCAGCAACGTAAAGTTAATGTCTTATCGGGATGCATCGAAAAAAGTTTATTGTCCATTCTCACAGTCCGTGGAATCAACAGACAGCGCAGAATACATTATAGTTTTATATGTCACCTAGCGACCCGGCCCAGCTTCGCTCGGATAATAAAGATTATATTTACTTACATGATTTTTCTTTCCTACATGTACCCTATCATTACTAATTGCAAAAAATAACGATTAGAAACATCTATTTCAAACGACGTCTAACTTACTATATTGAATTTAACTATTTAATTTCTCGCCCATTTTACAAAAATAACAACTTATTATGCTCCAAAACCTTCCTCAGGAATCCCTCTAAGTGGCTGAAAACTGTGAGAAAATCCGTCCACAACTTTTTGAGTTTATCATGAACAGACAGACACACAGACGCGACGGGGGAATGGTTTTATAGTATTTAGAGATGACTCGTTTTTATAAAATAGTGCATCGAACTAAATAAATATGTATAACTTTAATTGCTTATGTAAATAAGTAAGTTTATGGATATTGTTGTTGATAATGTGAGAAATTCATCCAGTACTTCTTGAGTTTAAAGACAGACAGACGCGACGAAGGACTTTGTTTTATAATATTCAGAAAAGAAATGGACCGCAAGGGAATATAAAGCAGGCAACATGAGCTATTTCTATTGTTTCTCGCAACTACAGGAATTTTTTGAATTCCCGTAGTTGCGTGCTATATAATAAAACATACAACATTTTCAAATAAAGCAAATTCCATTCTGTACGCCTCAGGAAATGTTATGAGATTTACAGGTAAAACTTGTACAGCATAATCGTAGAGGGACTATCGCCACAAACATTTATATTGTGAAGTAATTCGTGCATTTTGAACGAGGTGTGGTTGTCGGTTACATATTATGTGATACTTCTCCGGAGTAGCAACACATCAATGATTGTAGATGTTTTGTATGAAGGTACCAACCTTGGCCGGCAATAGCCACTTACTAGAAAGTGGACTGTGGGCTCGTTTGCTAATTCAATTTCATAATAAATACTTATACTTAAATAAATTTACTAATTTAAATTGAGCTACAGATGTTGCAAGAGAACGCGCGATAACATGCTATTTAATAAACCAAATTCGTTCGAAGAGCGTACTATCCTTTAAAACCCATTATTACATTCAAACCGTTCACGCGAACAAAACCCTCTGTAGTTTACTTTCTAGTTAATTGCAATTACAATTGTATGTTATATACACCAACTACCTTCAAGTATATTATTGTGACCTCGTACTGACCTTTAACTCGGAGGATGCTCACATTCCAAACGGGTAAAGATTTCCCAAGTTATTTAGTATCTTATTTAATGTTCACACACCATGTACTCACATTCTTAATAGCAAAAGTAAGTGATAATTTATTCTTAACATATTTTAGCAAGCACCTGTCACATGAAGACTTATAAAAGTAAAATGCTTATAATAAAAAGAAATGTCAACTTTTAAATTAATGCCAGAACAGCAGAATGAGCTGCTTACAATGATACTAGATGTGTAATATTTTAAATAAAAATGACTCAAACATCTTTAAAAATATTTAAAAAATAAATAAAAAAATAATAACAAGTTATAATCCTTCAAAACTGCTAAACATAGATATATAATGCATTTATATATTTGTGTGTGGCGAATTATTGTAAAGTAGTTTTTAACAACAACTTAATATCTACTAATCCTTTATTGAATTCTTGTACAAGTCTATTAATGAAATAAATATTCTATAAATATTTTTTGGTTTAATTATCGTAAAACATAATAAAGCTCACTTTATTTTAATTTTATTTAAATCAATATTGATTTGTAGAGAATACGAGTGGTCATTAATTCCGCGCATTGTCAATAAATTTATAATTGTCAGACCAGTTAAAAAACATACATATAGGATAAATCAAATTAAACAAATTCTTCATTTTGAAATCGAATAAAAATAATATTCCCATGATGAGTGTTCTCGTTTAAATTAACCTATATCTTCAATCCGTCTAAAAGCAATTTAGAGGTCGTGCAGTGCAATGTTTTCGTGTAATACACGCTCCGCTCTGATACAAATTAGTAATTGTTCAGTTCCCACAGTCGCGTAAGTAATTTTGTTCAGTAATTGAACTTATCATTAATCATTCTGTGTAAAATTAATCGTAACATCCGTTCAATTGAAGATCTCGATGCAAGGTTCTCGCCTTCTCGCACGTCATCAAGCTCTCTGCTATTGTTCTTGAGCGGTGAAGAATGACACCGAACACTGTAATTAATACTTGAAGACTCAAGGAATAATTACTTGTGTATTAGAACAGTAGTTCACCAATTATACTTACTTCCTGCTGCGATCAGGTTTTTCAAGTGAAATATAATTGACGTCGATACGTTTGTCTGGTAATAAGTAGTTTTTATCAACAAATTCGGTAACACAGAATAAAAAAGTGAGATGTATAGGATAAATGCCTTCATTCGTTCAAAGCCATACATTTACATCTATACCTAATTAGCATTCGTAATCCCGCGTTTAGAATTGATTATGTTTTTAACACTTTCATATATAGTAATGATACTTTATAATTACTATATTATACTATACAAGTGTAATTTTCGCAATTACAAAGAAAAACGAAACGTTGCTTTAATTATTTTACACGTAATAATTTAACGATAAATAGTTACATACCGTATCTACAAACACAAACAAATAGAATTTTAAAGTACATAATCATTACATTTACTTATATTTTTTGGAAATATTGTTTTTATTGTAAGTATAAGTCTTCAAATAAGCATTCAGTTATTAATGCTTATTGGAAGATTTATACTTGTTTTATAGTTTTTTAGATCTTTTAAGAAACAAAAAGGAATGTAAATTAAGAAATAATTAAAAAATGAGCAAGCGTCAGTATGAAATTTTCTCTTTTGACCACGCTGCGGTCACTATTCTTTATATTTTGTACGTAAGCATTGTGCTATAGAAGTTAACAGAAAACTTAATGACCACACGTCAGTTTATGACAAACAAACCCATAGAATGGTCCACGCATATTTCCATGGAATAATTTCTCTCCATTCAATTATCCAGGCACACTGAGGTTACATAAAAACGTTTTCAAGACATAAATATATATGGAGTATTTACGGCAAATGTTCATAGTGGTCATTATGTATCCGGAATTACAATCATTGTAACTTTAATATGCATACGTTGAACTAATGTAACTATTATCGTAGTTTCCGGATTTACTATTTACTTAAAATAATTCCCTCACTGGTTACTGACATTATGCAAATAAAATATATGGTATAACAATGTAACTTTGCAATTTGATTGTTTAACCAACGTCAAAGATCACCAATTGAAGATCATCTTTATAAACACGCCTATATTAATATATAATCGATTAAAAACTATATGTGTACTTTCAAACACGTAATCTTCACCTAGAAAGATATAGGATTGAAAAATATGATTTACGTTATAAAGTTAAGACTAGGGTTGTCAACAGTTTAGTCTGAAGCTGATTTTTCATTTTCCTGTTTTCCAAAATTTAAAGCTTTTAAGTAGCATTTATATTTTCCACAATGCTATGATTGAATAATACAATAATACATAAATCATTTAATCAAGAACATAGTAATAACAATAAATAATAGTTTATTTTGTTACAAAATACCCGACTTCCGTCTTCGTTACTTTTCAAAATTATTCTAATTTTATAAGGGCTTACTGTCATGCCAAATGTAATTGAGCATTCAGCTTTTAAATTTGCGATTGTTACAACCCTAGCTAGTAGTACAAACGTTATACGTAATGTTATGCAGGTGTTGAATGCAACGGTGTTTGATACACTGTGATGTATGTGGCCGTGAACCAAATGTTCTTCACGGTGTGTGATCAATTGTGATCCGGTTGGGTCAGACAGAACAAACTGTTTACCGGACACGGCATCCACGAGCGAACTGAGGCAACGTATTGAGGAATCTTTGATGATCTATTGTTGTTTTTTCATTAGTTTCGTAAACTTTATCAACCGTTACTGCACGTACTTTGTGCAGATTTTAGTCGTTACTTTAAAACTTTACGTTTGATAAAAGACAATCAATAATATGATACTATAAAATTGGTCCGCTGAGTTTTGTTGCATATTTTTTTATTATTTTATTTGTAATAAAAATAATTATAATTAAGGTGTTTTAGATAATATTATTAGTACTTTTATATATATTAAACGTGCGTGCAAAATTGCGTCAAAATTTATTTATATCATTTGCGTAGGTATTCGAAGAAATTTGATGAAGCTCAGATCTTACTTTTGAAGCTATATAGATACACGTTTTGCAGACGATAGAGCAGTTCGACCGGGGAGATTCCACCGCCACCCTCATAAAACATCGTGAATAAAATTTGGTGTTTCGGTTGAAAAGGTGCGGTTGCCGGCTACGCTTACAAGCAAGGTGATTATCTTAGACCTCAGGAATAGAAATGTATCTTTATGCGTGTTGTCTCAGACAAGAATTCAGTCCTGATTGAAAATGTAGATGACCACCGGCTTCAGTGTATACCTAACATTAGGTAGCCTGCATACTTGTTTGCTTCGTATTCTTCTGACATAAAAGTAGTAAGAAACACTATCATCTGATGTACCATAGCAAAGTTTTTATATCATCTTACGCATGTTCTTTACATAAACATAAAATGATTATGCAGCTAAAGCATTTGCGGTTTCCTAATAACGATTTAGATTAAAACTACGGGTGATTGTGTTTCAAAATGTTTCCCATAACATGCATTGTTTTCAAATGAATATGTGCTGCACTTGTGTAAAAAGCTGTTTGTTGGAGTGTTGCAATTTGTCACTGAGCCAACTTGCAGATTAATATGCGGATGATTAAAATTGTGCCCCAAAATTGTAGGCATTCTAGTTATTTTTAATTTTAACCGGATGATTAATTTGTCAATGTCTCATAGCCAGGGATAAGTTTCCTCTCTGATTGTACAATACTCCACCATGCTGGCCAAGTACAGATTAGTAGACTTTGCACACCGTTTGAGTACTTTACATATAGAATC
>DWON01000849.1:0-28570 GCA_018251015.1 Phocides pigmalion okeechobee | reverse complement strand
CTCCGCTGTTGAGTGTGAGCGGCGAATGACGTGTCCAATTATGCAATCGCAATATTTTCTATGTCACGCTTGTGCATATGCAATCAATCTGAGCTATATTAAATAAAACATTGATCCCAGTTTTGTATTGTCTCTAAAGCTCACACGCATTTATTGACACATTGTACATATACGAGTATACCAATTAAATTAGTATTTAGCTACGTATATAAATATATTAGAATTTAGCTATATGTTAACATTATGTTAATAAAAATTTATATATGGAATTTATTTCCGTTTAATTTTTAATGAACGCGGTATCCGCTGAAAAAACTGTGACTGACAAAAGACACTGAAAAGACATGAAATACACTGAAATGACATTTGAAAATCATTTGTGGATTAGTTGTAATTGAATATCTTTAATTAGTGAAATCAAATAAAAAATATGGTTTTTCAAGTGAAACAGGGCAATGAAGCTTACATTAAATTGTTTACGTGTAAAAATGTGTAAGGATGATCGTTTTTTCATAATACACTATAAATAGATTGTTTCACATAAATATTTTTACAATGTACTCAGCTTAAGTGATCTAACATAAAAATACAATATACACATAAGTACATGATAAAAATATATCAGATGCAGTTCGCACACATGTACTACTCTGCTAGCCAATTTGGATGTCTTGTTAAGGTGGTAGCGCACTTAGGAATAATGTGAATAACCTTTTCGGTAATGCTGCACTTTACATGAGACTTTTAACTTGTGCTATCAGTGTAACTTTTATTTAACTTACGATTGCTTATGGCGTATGTAGTAAACATATGCCAACAGCAGTCTTGACAGTTTCGTATTTCATGGAATATTTGCTAGTAATATAACTTAAAAATATATACACTTTTTTATTTATTTATTCATAAAGTACTAATGAAATTATTAAAGAAAGAACGTATCATAGATGCTGTCTTTTTATATGGAAACTCAAGTCCAGTGTGTCCTCAACGTGCTATAACGAAAATAGTACCCTCACACTTAAGGTAAGGAGGGGGTCGATTGAATCGAATATTCGCGAGATGCGAGGAAGTGTCTCGGCTCTACTGTGAACTACGATTTTACTATGAAATTGTAGACGGTTTAAAGTCGTTTTGAAGATAAATATCTATTTTTTATGAACCAACTGCAGCTTTAGATTTGCCAATTGTGATTAGTTAGGTGTATGAGATCTCGTTTGACACACGGTAGATAAAAGCTGCATTGCTGTCTCGTTTTCGTTCATGGTTACTCCTTATAAAAGTATGGATATTAAATAAAAGTAATTGCCACATATCCAAATATGCTGTAATAGTTTTGTTTGTTCTGGTCTGAAGGTTGTAAGTAAGCGAGAGAAAATTGCATAGAAGATTCCAACTTGTTCTAATAGGAGTTGTAATGTATAATTATGAGGCTGAGTTTGGCGTTCTACCAAGACTGTGTCCGTCTATAATATTAGAGTCCATGATATGTATATTTACCGATATTCGTGGTAGGCCACTTATCAACAAATAGACTGAATCATTGTCAATTATGTTTATGATATTAAAAGAAAATCTATCAAGCAATCATACTCTCGCCTATCGTTCCAAGAATTTTAATAAAAACACGGTGCAGTATAATATTCTGAAAGACCCGCTCTCGCGTAATTTTGGCCGCCCTATGCCCGCATGCCTCGACCTTTGTGGAGGCAACTACAATCGCACATTATTGTTTCCGCTGAGTACAAACCCTTTTTATTTCAGGCTTAATGCAAAACCGTATCTTTGCACGCCCGAATAAAGAAAATGAGATTATAATGGGCTTTTAGCGACGGTATTGTTGATTGTAATAGCAGCGTTAACGTTATTTAGCCACATCTGAATATAATTATTTCAAATAATGCGATTTGATAACAGTTTGTCGTATATTTATATAAGTGAAGTAAAATTGGGTGAGTAGCTGTTAAAATGCGTATTTTCTTTCTATATGGAAATATTTAAAATAATAGTTGATTCATTTTACTCACGACACCTTTGAAAGACAACTCAGTTTCTAGTAGGTAAGTCGGCTATTTTAGTCCTACAAATAGCAGCGTAATTGTGATCGACTTCAGGTGTGAGTCCACTTCTATATAGAGTTGGTTACAGATATACTCTCAGGGCAGCCCACATACCTTATCTTACCTGATATACGTAACTGAAATGACGTTCTTGATACAACGTTGTATCTAAGCGTGTATTTAAAAGAAAACGTCTTTAAAAAAAATAGGATATCAATTCAGTTTATTTTGATTTAATTTCATTGGTCTGACTTAAATTTAAAGAGAAAACAACAACCAAAGTGGAAGACATAGGATTTAATTTTGTAGAGGACATAATTAAGTAGAAATTATATGACATAAACGTAATGTATTTATGAGAAATATAAAAAAATACATTTGAAAGAAACTAGCATCCCAAATTATGCGAAAATGGGAAATCCAATTTTTGAAGAGTTTCGTGTTAAAATTATGAAATTGTTGTTTACTTTCAAAGTCAGTGAAGAAAAGTGTTTTGAAAAAAGCTTTCACGCGACACATCGCCCCGTGCCCGCATACCTCCGTATTGTGGAGGCAACTACAATCGCACATTATTGTTTCCACAGAGTACGAACACTTTTTATTTCAGGGTTCATGCAAGACCGCGGTATCTTTACACGCTCGAGTAATTGAAATGAATTTAAAACGGGCTTCTAGGGGATGTTCTTGTATTGTTTAGTGTCATCGCTTTCACCGGTGAATTGTAAAAAAATGTTGCGAAAACCTCGTAGCTAGTTTTAAATTATTTACGATCTTACAGCATTAGCAGTAGTTTTTCTTGATGCTACCTTCATCTTTATGTAAAAATAATATGTTGTCTGTTTCTTTATTTTTTCATGTTTTTTTTTTAAATTTTAGTTTTTCGTTAATATTACAAATATTTGCGTCAAATTTTGTATGTGACTGTTTCAAATTTTACTTGTTCTGGTGTTTATGTCGTCTAATTTTGTGTATTTAAGGCGCTTAAATCCGAGAGAGTATGAGTTTTTTTTTATTGTGAAAGAGTAAGAAACGGGCATGCAGGCCACCTGATGTTAAGTGGTCACTGGAGCCCATGGACAACCACGTCCAATCTCAAATAGAATAGAAGTTCTATTTAAGGATGGACGCGAATGCATTCCTACTCTTGAGGACTAAGATGGTCGCCTCTAATAATTTGTATCCGGCAACCACACCTTCCCAACCGAACCACAATACACGAAGAATGTTGCTTTACGGCGGGATATGAGGTGGCGGTGGTGCCGCCCCGGGCGAACTCTAATGGCTCTACCACCTAAAAAATTTTTGTTAATCATCTATAATTTGTTATTGTATTCTTATTTTTCCTTAATATGTTAAACTCGTTTAATGGTGTGTGTTTTGAACGGGTTTGCACAGCGCTACTGCAAATCATTAGGTAGATAGAGACGGCTGCGGCGGACCACACTTGCTGTTTGCATTTGTAATTAATACAGTGTTTGCACTTCTGATTTACGATACCGTCCTGCACTCCTAATGTGTTAATAGCTTTGGAAATTAACACTAAAATCGCGCTATTCGAATATCACTGTTGGTGCAAGATTATCAGTACTTTTACAGTGTGTAATGAATAGAATTGTTTAAGTTTGGCAACAAAAGATACATGTCATATCATCGTAAAAATAAGTACGTTGTAAATAAGATTGAAAAATGTATTTTTATCTTAGAAAAGTAATGAATGAGAATGCAGGTCTCATGATAAGTGATTGCAGCAAGGATATCCGTAATTATCTAGTTTCAAAGAAGACCGAAATTCTATCTACGCTTGGATGTAGCTCGTTGCTACGCCTGAGATCTTAGATGGTCGCTTTACTTATAATTGAAATCAGCAATTGCTTATTTGTCACCATAAACAATGGAGGTGGTCGTTTACCGGTTGAAGTTTTGTTACAGTAAAGGTGGGAGAACTATAGCTCTCAGAACCTTAGTCCTCAGGAGTAGCAACGCATCTACGTATGAGCTCACATAGGACTTCCATCGTGTTAGTGGTTGTACGTGGATGTCTATGGGCTGCGACTACTTACCATCAGATAGTTTGCATGCTCGTTTGGTACTCTTCTCACAATAAAAAAAAAGGTGAAAGTCGAAAGAGTGTCGGCAATAAATTAATGTAATGAATGTGTATCGTACTTAACTAATGCAATAGTGGTTTGTGAATGGAATCGAATAGTTATTTAATAATATCAAATTTATTGTTATTAATTAGATACGTAGATTCCGATTCAATTTGTATTTAATTGAAAAGCGAACGAATAATATTGCGGTGTTTACAGTACATTTTGTTGATGGTGATTGTTCAAGTATTTTATGTAAAGTAGGAAGTTTTATTTTTTATTTAGCGAAAGTAGTAAACTCTTTTGATGTTAAATACTTGTAAATAAGTATTTAGAAGAGGAGATCCGCTTGAAGTTCATATGAGCGTTGCTGCTACTGATGTCGAAGAATGCAATAAAAATTAAATCTATCTTATAAGTCTCTTCAAACCAGAAAAACATATAAATTGTAAATTTATATTTCTATTCTGGGTTTGACACGTATAGTGCAGGTAATCACAGTGTGAGGCATTGGAGTTTAGAACCTTACCTGTTTATTTTGCTGTTCAAAATTTGTAAGCCATTGGTAATTAAAGGTTAAATCTCAAAAATGTAGGCTCACTTACATCTTTGAGATCTAAGCTTGTATGAATAAGTCCACCGCAGTCGTATTAATGAATATATTTAATATTAACGGATCGGTGATGACATAAAATACAAATCTATTACTATACGAAAATCGAAGCCATAAGATAGTGTTACTTAAAAAAACCGTTTTTCGTTTTTTTAAAGTCTCTCATCATGATTGATGACCCAAAGTATCTTCATTTGGTTTTGCCGATAAGCTTTAGTATCTAATATATTTTTAAACTATAACATATTGCTTATACATAATATTTTATTTATAGATATTAAATAAATATAAAAGTTAAAGTGAAAAATCTGAAATAAAATAGAGCCCCTCATGTACTTCTATGAAAAAACCTACCAGAACCATTTATAACGACAGGAAGTAGATGGCTTTGGTAAAAAATAAGTATTAATTAGGCATGTGACAAATATATGCACATGAGCATGCTAGCCCTGAAGCTAAATCTCCACAAAACGTTCAGTAAAACGTTTTCGCTGAGTTTTTTGCACTGAGAAAAATGCTCGTAAAGAATATTTCATGTTACTGAGTCTAGAAATATCTTAGTATAATTCGCTTGAGCAGCGTTGTGGATCGCACTTTAAACCCTCTTGTATGGAGCTTTTTATTTGCTTTGAGTGAAGGCGAAACAGACTCCTAGACTAGTAAGTTCTTTATGAGTTTTGAAATAAAATAAAAATGCATTCTTGAACAAAACTTTTTTAATCCAGAAAAGGTATAAATTGGGATATTAAAGGTAAGTCTTTGATAGACGTAACGTGAAATTTGATGAGGATTTTATGCTCAGTCATCATTTTATAAGCAGAGAAGGGTTGGTAGCCAACCATCCTTTGTCGGATCTTTTCAAAAGGTACATAGTGCACCCGACGAGGTCTCATTGCCATCCATCGATAATAACCGGATCTAACTGCTTAACGTGCTCGTCAGCAATCAAGCGAAATTTACCACTAACGGTCACCCATTCAACTTCTGTCAAAAAAGGGGTGAGGCTGTGGAACGTGGGGTTATATTATGATTATTAAAAATATTAGAAAATTTACCCTTACTTAAGCAATGCTGGTCACAATTTTGATCTGTGAAACAAAATGGCTGGCACTAATGTTTGGCCGTTGATGTTATTTATGACACGCGACACAGGTGTCGCACCGCGACAAATATTTGTTATAATTCAAACGATATAACTTGTTAGACAAAACATTATTCGCAGAAACAGAACAATTTTATCGCATAATAAGATAATGTTAATTTATAATATGTGTGTATGAATTGCGAGTAACGAGAATAAATTGGCTTCCGTTAATGTTAAAGCCCTACTCTTATTTGGGGCTCCACTTGCGTGTGCTGGGCTTCAAGTTTTTGCAAAATTTACACTTAACTGCTGTTTTCGGTTTTTGATGTAAAACATTTATGGGACTATCTCGTATGAATTTACAGAAAATATATTTATATATTCTCTATTTTTCTATTATTTTTATTATGTGCATTCTTATTATAATAACGAGGAGAGTAAAAAGATATTTATTTTATTAACGAAACTCTATATATTACTTATTATTTTAATCAATATTTCATTGTAAGCTTTTAACGATTTATATTCTTTTAATAATTATTAATTTCGATGAGCGTTTGTTTTGGATTAAATGTAGATATTCTATATTCTCGTATTTGCAGTATAAAATTTTACCCGTCAAAGTAGAACAGATAAACTAACATTCGCATGTACCAATATGGACAGAAGCTAATTAAGCGAAACGACTTACAGTATTTCATCATAATTTATTATTCCTATTGCTTTGTGTATTTCAACTTCAGTGTTGTTACATATAAATTACTGTGTATTCAGAAAATTTTGAAGTCTATTTCTTGGGTTAGTTTGTGTTTCTTGTATTCATATTTGTATTCGTAGCTCTCACTATGGTTTTTTCGTAAATGAGATATAAAATAGAGATCTAAGTTTTCATGTTTCGTTACTACAATAAAATATCAATATTTGTAAGTTATCAGAACTATACATTAACCGGAAATGTACCGCTGCAGACCTCATAACCCGCCGAGAGGATTTTTTTGCATTTCGGTTGAAGTGGTGTGGTTGCCAGCTATATATAGAAGTTAGGTGAGCGTTTTGATCCTCAGGAGTAGCAACGGATCTAAGTAAGACTTCAGGTAGGACTTAAGTTCTATATTATATATCCATTGACTGCTTTTTTTCTTCGAAAATACCATCTTATAAAAGAGGAAAGTGGATATTGGAGTTTCTTTGTAGTCTTTTTTCCAAAATAAAACACCTTATGATGCGGTGGTAAGTTATGACGTCCAAAAATATTTTGATTTCATACTAATTTTAAGTATTCACGGCCGCCCTAGAGGATCTGCAAACAACCTCAAAATGGCTCAAATATAACAGATTGTTTGAGGTATAATTATACTTCAAAAATACTAATTGCCGACGAAAACGTCATTTTTTTTGGGTGATTTTTCCAGTTTATATTTTATTTACCTATTTTCATAAAAAATATGTATGTTATCGTCTCCTTCGGTCATATTTTTCTTATATTGCATGTGTATGTACGTATATGTGTATCTACCTTTACCCGCGATAAGTAAGCTTAAATACCTTCCTTAAAACGTACAGCAATACGTAGTTTGAAAAATATTCCTTAAAATAAGGGTATCTTAAGTACATTTTTATTTTTGTTATTGTTCAGAACCAATATATTAGAGCGTGGAAATACATGGTCTATAACTAACCATGTGTAGATTTGTGTGTACGTCTACGTAGGTCAATTTTCAACGTAGCTGTTAAACTTTGTCTTGAGAATTACTTTAATATAACAATGTCACAAACGTCGCTTACGCACGAAACATTCTGGGAGTGTCTCGCTCATTTTGTTTCGTTGAAAAATCGTGCGCCCCCAAGACCCGAGCTGACTTCTCTCCACTTCTGAGGGCGTGGTGTCTCGACTCCTCAGTTCGCGAATTTGCATTTTTAGCGAAAGTACGAAGACGCGTCACTAGCAGACAGATTGTGTGGAAGATGAATGATCCAACGCATATCGACACCAGTCTATTTTCGAGAAGGTTCGAAATATTTCTCTTTAAAATAACTTTCACCTCATATTTTGTTTTACTAGATGGATTATTATATTGGGTGGAACTACTCTTTTAGTGAGACTTTTCTACTAGAAGGTTCCGGGTTCGACTTTCGGCAAAGCAAATATCTGTATAGTGAATTTAGGTCACTGAACTGGGTCTGGATGTTTGTGTTATTTACTTACGTCTGTTTGTGGGCATACCGGTCCTATAAGAAATCCTAGTGTCAGAGATATCAGCTTAGAAGGCGTTATTAATAATGTTATTATGTCTTTTAAAAAATATACGGTATTTATTTTCCTTCAGGACTACAGCCAACAACAATAATATTACTGCCCCTGTAAATTGTACTGTAATAAAAATCTACGTTTTGAGGTATTTCTCTCGTTATTGTGGAGTACTACGCCAGAATATAAAGTCGGTCTTCTAAAGCGAAGGTGTGCTTTGACTAAAAAGACCGTATCGTTTTCCAACCTACGTGTTTTAAATACAATTATCTTATAAAATGAAAAATTGAAATATAAATGCGGGTTGAAGAGGTTGAAGAGGTTTTTGAAGATTCGTACTTATTTCTAAATCCTAATTATTTTTCTAGGTAATATAAATATAGGCTTTGTTGGCAAAGTTCCATTTTCATAATTCATTATGGTTCAGCATGTTTTGATGTTATGGTCATTATGGTTTTTGTGTTTTTTTTTTTAATTCTGCTTGCCTTGTATACTTACAATGGAGACCTTAAGAGTAGATGCATAATTAGAAGTAGATACGATATCTACATATTCTGTTTAAGGTTCAATGAGGAAGTCCAATTAACATCAGGTGGCGTGAATGCTCGTTTCCTTCTCTTTTAACATAAAACGACTCATGCAATGAGACTTCCACTACTACTTAATCGATTAGTGATTTGTCTCGAAATTATGCCTTGTATATTGCCTTGCACTACGAGTCTCTCAATGGACATTATGTTAGGTACATAACAAGTCATATGATAAACAGACAAGACGCCATATCCTATTACTGTAACCGATTTGAAATCATTTACTGTATTGTTGTTAGAATCGTTTGGATATACTTTCGAGACACCGGTAACTATGACATAAATCTGTGGTCGCAATATAAAAATATTAATGTCGCAATTGTAATACAAAACTTGTGTTCGCAATTTAACCAATCCGAGTACATTTGAAGAGGAAAATGGCTTATAAGCCGTCTTCCGTCGCCAAGACCATGCCGATTACGTCAGAAAGATGATTATTTCAAAAGCATCGTACACAATAGGCTTTGTTCATGTAAATGTTCCGTTCAACTCAGTCGTGGCGAAATGCTTTCCTTTTCAATTTCATTGTTTGTGATTTACACTTGTTTACATTGCAATTTTTATGGAAGCTCCGCGAAATGTATTATTTGATGTCTGTCTGTCGACGCTGACTATTGCGCTGGTTTTAGATCGCGATTTGTTGTTGTTTGCGTGCATTCATTTAATACAGGATGTGTTTTCTTCTTTTATTACATTTCTACATTAATATTAATTTATCTATGGATAAATATTAAACGGCCATTTGATTTTATACATATACATAAAGCCTGATGATTAGAAAACTCATATACACACAAATACTCGTAATATATATTTAAAATAAACATAATACAAAGAATCATCATATCAACCATAGAAAGAAATATGATCATTACATAAATATTTGCCTCGGGTGGTAATTGAAATTACAACTAGCAGCTTTGCTTTCATATTCACTAATCACTAGTCAGTGGTCACTTAAAATTAAATAACTATAATTAAATATGTTTCTGTTTCAATTAAATTTCGTGAAACAATAAAGTTTTAAATAAGATGTTAAGCGGCCTATTATAACAAAATAGCAGTTTTTCTTATTATGTGAAACCAGCATTTCTCTTATTAAATAAAGTTATGCGGCTATTCCATGTAGTGATCAATAGATGCGTTGTTCCTGAGGAGTACTTTTTCATCATCAATAATATTACCATTATGCTGTATTAAAAAAGTTGATCTGCCACTGACTCTAAAGGAAGTACAGTAGTAGCTGGCATGGAAAGTCTCGTATAAGCGCATGATTACATTCCGCACTTCACGTTTCGCTTCCATAATCGTAAACACAGACTATGTTGTAGTAAAATTTTAATATTATTGCGTCTCACGTTCTCTAAAAGCAATAAAAATCTGAAACTTAGTTTTGCGTGGAAAGTTTCGCTTTGCTTTCAGCTTACGCGGGCCGAGTCGAGTGGAACGCAACCCGGGCCCTACAAGGAATAGGCGTGTGCGGAATGCATAATAAAGGAGGAGATTAAAAACTACAGAAGCTTGTCAATAGCAGCGTCGCAAACGCTTAGCTGATGATCCTGTATTCGTCTCTTATATTTGTTGATCCTCGACGCAAAAAGAGGAATGTTATAAGTTTAATGTATGTATGTATCAGTGTATCTCTGTGGAAGTCCGTGTCGTCGTAGCTCCTAAAAAGGTTATCCGATTTTTGTATATAAGTATTTGAATGACTTCTTAGCTATGCTGGGGAAAAAATCTATTTTGCGTGTTTAGATGCAGGTTAGTTTCAAAATTTTTGAAAGTATGTGAGCAACTGATCTGATTATTTTAAATCGATACGTTGCTACTCCTAAGGACTAAGATGGTAGAATATACTCATATATAGTATATTTAGGAATATTCCTAAAATCCTACACTGCATGTAACGGTTGGAGAGAGATGGCTTTTTCTTAATATAAGGCTTTCCATATTATACGTAAGTCGTCCCGGACTTTGATCATATGAATTTTTAATATACAGACCTCCGAAAAATGGAGCAGAGTACAGACATAGGCGCTCCAATTCGGATACCATTACTATAAGTGCATGCTTCGAGTATCGATCCTACAGCCGTTTGTCGTCGTTTTTAGACCAGCACGTGTACTTTCAGTTCTATTATCAAACAATGTTCATCGCACGTGAGAGTGTTTTAACAAACTTTCGTGCTTAAGTCTGGGTATAATAGAATACATTTTTCGTTGAGTTAAAAAAATCGCGCGTATAGTGTTTGATACTTATAAAAGTGTTCCTTAAATATTTTTCACAGTTTAAATTTAAAATGCTTACAAAAGGGATCTCTCATTCATACTTGTTTATAGCACGAAAGTAGTCAATAGTCACTAGATCAATGGACGGATGGAAGATAGATGGATGTTATATATTCAATAGTAATATGTTTATAAATACGTTAGACCTTTGTCTGTACTCTACAATTACAGAAATCTTACGGAGAAGTTTGTAAGAGAAGTCTACATACTATTAGCATTACCATAAGAAGTATTACTTCCACTGCTGTAAGTACAAAAGTTTTTGTTAGACTTAATACTAATTGGGTTAGTTATTAACATTCAGTTTCGTGTATGTTTCTCTCATATGGAACGTGAATTTAAGATTTGTCATAGAAGGTTATATTTAAATACACTTTAGTATGTCAAAGAAGCTTATTTTTAGTTTACTTCGGATTTTTGATATTTAAGGACAATATTGAAAGAGAAACAGAAACAGAAAACATACTTCCTCCTCCACCTCCTTATTTGTTGGTATTAAGGAGCAGACAATTATTCTATTTATAATTATTCTTTAAAATCATTATAAAAAAGATCAATGCAAGGAGGAAATTTTAGATACATTATTATTTTAAAATATGGTAGAGTGCGATAAGATCCCACTGCTGCTTTCAGCTGATTTACGTAGAATTTTCTAACAATTTTGAACATATTTCATACACAGGAGTACATAACAGTTAACTGAATCGTTCCGGACGCTTGTGTACGCAATCGCAATAAAATGTGTCCTCATTTACAAGAAGGTAATATAATAAGCATTTTTCAAGCGAGGTGTCCCAGGTGTTGGGCCGCGTCTGAATATCGAAACGAGTGTGATCAGAATCGAGATGCATTTTTATTGTCACTCTGCCAGAGTAAAGCTATGAAATTTTATTGCTATTCATGAAATTTCTCTGAAAACCCGCCCGCTACTATGCAACTAGAATAGGCGAATTTGGAAATAGGTACTTACGTAATATTTTGTTTAAAAATCATGGAGGAAAACAAGGTCAAAGTGTAAAATACACTTCGATCTAAACGCAAAAACGCATTTTATATACTAAAGTTAACCTGCGGCTTTATCGCATTCTATTTGTGTAGTAATACGTATTCTGAATGTTTCTCAATTAAAGAGACAGTTATTTTAACAACAATTTCTTTTCATTGCTCAATGCAGATGCTATATAACGATACTAGACTTATAGGTAGGTCCAAAATTTGAGGTAGATTTAAAAAAAACTTTCCGCGATAAAGAAATACATAAATGTAAATAAACTACTTGGAAATAAAATAAACATTCTGTTATGTAAGGAATATTTGCAAAAAAATGTAGGAATTAGCTAAAATCACTGTAATAAATTACACTTTTTAAAACTCCTGTTGGGAATTACTACCAAAGTTCTGGTTGATCATAGGAGCTGGTAGTAAAGTGAATAAATTATAAAAGGCTTTTTGGAGTATTGCAACAGAAAAATCAAAAAAGATGCGGATTCCCACAGAATGTCACAAAGAAGTATTGTTAATTTTTTAATATACATCAATTCTCCAAATACATTTATTTGTATATTTTATAATATATTTGAAGGTATACATATATCAAAACAAATATATTTATTGAAACATAAGTCTACAAAATCGAACCCCGCTGAAGCATTAAGTCTTGTATGATCAGGACTTACGCACAAATGAGCTAACGAGTTAATAGTCACAACGTTGTCTCAATAATTTAGTAACGTCGTCATGGCCGCTATTGATATAAGGATTATCACAAATTAATTGAAACACATTTTAGCTTCAAAATATATGTATAATTAAACACAATTCTCGGTGTTTAACCCTGTTGAGGAAATGAGCCCCTGTATCTTAGGATTCACACGCGAATGAGCCCGCGTGCAGATTGTCGCGAAATGTGGCGTCACTAATGTAGTTAATGTCGTATGAAAGGAGCGCTATTGCTTTATCTGAATCGCGATGTTTCGTGCGGGACCCCGCTTCGAATTAATCGCGGAGGCTTTATTCTTAAATCACAATATTATAACAATGAAAACATGTAACAACATGTGATTATTTTAAATTATTTCTCTATCGCGTCGGCGTATTTAAGCACTAATGGAATGCGATCGTACTGCGAATGGCGCATTGGAAGTATAATTTTCATGGATGTTAGCGTGTTTTTCTTTCGTATTAGAGCAGTAAACCGAGAGCAGCAAACGGCATATAGGAAAGTTAATGTTAAGTAATCGCTGTTGCCCGTAAACATCTACATATAACTTCAAACTGGTCTGGAGGTCTGGATTTGAGGCATATAGATTGTACGAATTCAGAAGTAGCAACGTGGGTACTGAGATAGGCGCTTTGCTTGTACACAAATTATGTCTATTTCTAACAGGCCCATAATATCAAAATATTAAGTGCCTATCAAGAATTCGAACCCAGGTTTTCTGTGTGAGCACCCACCACGAAGCTATCGCTGCTCGCTTAGAACGGGCAAATTTTACTTAGCACAATACATTGACTGTTGCACATAGGCATACAGAATTGTTAATCATAGAAGCTATACTTTGTAAGTGTTCGTAATACATGTATAAGTATATAAACGGTCAGGCCGTACGTAATATTTTGTCAGCAGCGCTCGGCAATACATCAATCAGTTGTAGCGACGTGACGCGAGCTTCGCAATCAAATGAAATTTAACTGAAAAGCGCCCATTAAGCCTTCACAAGCTGTTTCAATAAAGAACTTCAATAATTCCGTTTTGCGCGCTTCATTATTATTATTTTAATATCATGATATATAATATACAAATTAATTAAATTAAAATTTTCAGAGATTTCATAAATGAACCATTAAAAAAATCGGGTATATAACGCAAGTTTTATTCCGAAGTGCTCACTTTCAATTTTACTAGATATTTTTAGATTAAAACAAACTCTTCGCAATGTCCTTTATATTTTTGCTTAAGTCACTCCAAAACAGACCTGTAGATAAATGTAAACAGATAAAATGAAAAATTTATGAACATTTTCTCTTATTGTTTTTTTTTTATAAATTGTTCTTACAATCAATTAGTTAAAATATCAAAACATGTTTTTAGTAATGAATTACATTATTAAATGCATGTACTGAATTTTATGTTACGAAATCTATAGTTTAAATTTTTAAATTAGTAGAAGTCTTTTAGTATGATATTACCGCTGGACGTAACGTCTATTTTTTAAGTTGTACCTATTACATATTTATGTATGTCTAAAAAATATTGGAGCATTGGTGACCCATATAGTGGAGCAGTTATCCTATTATATGATATGCACGAGTGTTCTGTGCTCAATCGCCGAATGAATTTAGATCTGTTTTGGCTCTGAGTATTTGTGTACTCGTGTCTATATGTGTTTATAGCAACTGTGTCACTGAATTATAGTGTACGATTATGATTGTACAAAACAGTGATATTTATTAGATAATATGTTTAATAGCGAAGAGGAAAAGATAATAACTGCAATTTGACTGAAACTCTTTGAATGTCCAACTTCTAGGTGTAATTATAGCCTGAATGATACTTCACCATGCTGCTCCAATACAGATTGATTGATAGTAGTGACCAAACTATATATCCGATGGTTTCAAACCAAACAGGGCCTCTGACAAGCTTAAAAGACTTTTATGTGTCAGCAACCGGAATTGACTGTTTAATGTTTTTCTGAAGCACAGGTGCGCTTATGAAGGTTGCAACTAATGGTTATCCATCCAACTACGGGTCGTACTAAAAGTTGCTTAATTTTGATACGTTCACGGTCTACATAAGACTTGGTGCTATACGCGCTTTATTATACCAACTTAATCAGTACGAAAATCCAATAAATACGAGAAAAACTTCGCACACTGCACATATATAGATACTATATTTGTGCAATCGATTTTTGGAATAATTTTGATCCGCTGCAAGCGAGGACCGCGAATATCCGTGATCGTGAACCGTCGAAACTCCTTTAATTATTTTAGTTCATACGAAAACTTTTCGGTTTAATATAATATATTATGGTCGGATCGATATGCTTACGCTAATTATTTAACTTCGATTCTGTAATATTAGGACTAATATCCGATAATTGTTTTTTTTTATATCGTCGTTTCAGTAGTTTTATGTCATTTTATTTTATTCTATGTGTTAACGAAATATTAAACCATAGATGCGAAATACAATCGACGCAACAAGAATCCGCTCAGCGATACTTTCGTAATGGTTGTCAAGTTACAGTTGCCGGCCAAACTTACAAGCGAAACGACCATCTCAGTCCTTACAAGAAGCATATATGTATAATTGCGTCGTTATATCGTGCAACTGCGTAATGGCAAATTATACTATATTTTTTAATTTTCTTAAGATACTAACTGAATTTTTCAAATATTTTTTTAATTATTTTTATATTATTACTAAGAGGCGTCTGAGCTAGTATACCGTGAACAAAGCTGCAGGTTAACGTCAGTAATTTATACAATACATTAGGTACTGGCTTTCGTATCCGCCGCGAGCAAGGACCGTGGACATCCTTCTAATCATGGACCACCGTAACTTCCTTAATTGTTTCAGTTCATACGAGAACTTTTCGGTGTGATCTAATATTATAGTTTGAAATTGTCATGTGTACCCTGATTATTTCCCTTTGATATTGTAATGTGTTAGAATTGTAAACGATCGTTGCTTTATTCGTAAAATTTCTCCATATAAGACGTTTACTTCCTTATTCGTAACAGTATTGTAAACTAAACATCTAAATAATATGATATAAATAGAAAGGCTAAATATAAATAGAAAGACTTCAAACGTTGTGTAGTTAAGACACTGTTATAAAAGTTGAATGAGTAATGGAATTAAGTCGTAGTCATAAGGAATAAACATCTTATGAAGTACTTCAATTCATAAATATTATGTCCTTGCTGTTCAGGATGTTGTTCAAAAAAAGAACAAAGTTCTTTTCAATTAATGTCTGTCAAACTTAACACAGGGAAAAGTAGCTCAATGGAAAATTTCGTATACTATTTTACAAACGAATTTATGACATTAAAGCTAAATACAAAGTACATTCACACAATAGGAATATTTCACGGCTATTAACTACGTTGAATTGGTGGCTGTAATCGACAAAGTCGCAATTCATCGCGCGCGCCGCTGGCTTTAAATGTGTATTGTACGCATATTATCACCAGATGTCAGCTCCTGTCGGTCGCACGGAGTGTTCGAAGTGAGGTTCCCTATAACTCATTACATGCTGGATTTAAACAATAATATTGTGTATAATCTGATAATAAATGCCGGTATGAGACTTGGACGCAACTCTCACGTTTGAATGTCATATGCGTGTTGTAGAATAAATAATTGATTAATGGAGATACTAGAAAAATCCGAATAATAAATTAATAATACTGATAAAGACGATCGACTCGTTACACGTTTTTTTTTAATTTAATCATAACCTGCTGCTTTTTATCTTGCAGCACCCTTGATTTGTTTTAGATACATTATCTTTTACAAATGTTTAAATATTTCTAGTACTCGTTACACGTGTTACCTGTTACCTAAAATAAATGTGGCGAGTATTGTTCGAGGAGGCAAGGATTCCAATGATTATTATACGTCCGTCCGTCATATTGCCGCGCAATAATTGTCGTAAAGTCGAACATTTTATGTTTCCATTTATATGTGGCCTCAAATTGGACATCAGTTGTGTTTGAGGTTTAATGTGGGTGCTTAGGATTTGCAGCTACTGTTAACATGATGGACTGCCCCCGTTTTTGTTCTTATAACTTAAAGTCATGGCTTGATATGTACGAGTTGGTTGAAATGGGAATAAACTTGGATTTATATAGTGATTATTGAATGTCTTTTTATTATATAACATAGGCAATAATCCTGGAAAAGTTACATTGAACTGAACTTTCCATTTCCATGCACGAAGCCTGTGAATATTAGCTCTGTCGTCGCTTCTGCATAAACCTAGAGTTCGTATTTGTGTTCTTACGTCTAAATATACTACATATTATGTAGGTATTTCTTGATATACAGTAAATCAATTTTTGTTTTAGAAAAGACTATATTGAAATTGTCATTTAAGAATTTGAATCAAATTAACTGAATATATTTCTTTAGCAAAAACCTGCGTGGGTGATTATAAAAAGTTTTTTATCTCTATTATCCATTCGGAATGCGTGAACTGACTTGGTTATTGGTACCTATTTAAATTACATTAAAATTAATAGCCAAATTATTAATATACTAATTAAAAGTAATTTCAATAGCCAAAAATTCGTAAATGATACAATACAACATAAATATTCTGTATTGTTTACAACAAAATACTGAAGTATAAAAAAAAACGACCAAAAGAAAACATGATAGAAGAAATGAGGAATAGCTAAGAGAAACAATAACATACCTCTTATTACGTAATACACGTTTAAGAGAACAGTATTCAAGGAATGTATAATGTTTATTCTATTGACAGTATTAAAATACTCATTTTAATGTATTGTTAATCACTTTTTCACATAGGAACATAGCAGGTTGTTCGCACCACGCCATTTCTAGAAAGCCTGTTCTAGATATTGCCCCACAGCGCTTAGAATCTTCTTCATCTATATCGCCCATTACAGGAATCCATGAGGAAAATCCTGCTTCTTCAAGCGTATCTCCTATAAAATATGAAATAGTAGAATGTTGGATTAATTTACATACAGCCATCTGATAACAAACTAGGTAGACAACTAAAGAGATTACGCGTTTTTTTTTAATATGTACGTACAATAAGTAATAGTTTTAATAAGACATGTTATAGTTTTAATAAGATATGTGTTTTGGGTTGGTAGGATAAAATTTATTTTTGTAATAGAAAATAGTAAAATGCTTTATTTTCATTTGACAATTCCTCTTTAAATTGAATTTTGGGAACGAAGACAATAATTTATGTTTTTCAATTTTTTCCTTTATATTGAAGCTGTAAATTGCTTATTGGCTTATGTGTGCTTATATTATATATTAAAATAAATGGTACTAGAAACATATGACCTATTTGTAACAAAAATGCGTACAAAATTTTTGCCAATAACTAGGTACGTTACCTTTGGGACTTAAGATGGAATACCTATCATGTGTGTAATCGAATCGCCTATTTCTTGAACTGTAACACAAATGTTGATCTAGATTATATGTTTAAGACTAAAATAATCTCGATCAAAATTTGCTGTTAAATTTAATTAAGCATATTAACTTAAGCAAATATAAGATTGTGAGTGAAAAACACGTGTATCCTATTTTATTTTAATGTAACTTAGTTTCTTAAAATAATAAGTGTAATGGAACCTATATAATATATTCAGTCATATTTGCTTTTCCTAGCAATCGTCATAAAAAATATTTTTGAAACTTTTCGAGTGTTTTTCCGGTTAACTATTTCAATTGATTTAAAACTATTTTATGCTTTACACTGACTACAATCATATTCGATAATAATCAGTGCCATTCATCAAAATTGATAAACGTGACCTCTGATGTACAGAAACAAATATAAAACATAGCACTATCAGCCGCAGTCATTTATCAATTTTTAGATCACGTTGCTAAGCTTTGTTAGTAGCTACAATGTACACAAGATATGGGATGGCACTTTATTCTATATAATGATTACCTGTTATAGTTCTATATTGATACGGGAACATTAAGTCACTGAATCCAATATATAATAAGTTCGGATTGGGAGTGGTCCTTCCCATATGTTCTCCGAGAAAGCTGACGACAAGACTTGCTTCTTTGGCAGAGTTGATGATGGCAAGTCGCCCTTCCTCTGAATTACAAACTAAATAAGCGTCATGCCAGGATAAAGGTTCTTCGTGAAATTTGTAGCATTTTCCGTTATTTTGTGGCGTGTATCCTAAAAATAGGATTTCATATTAAAATAGAAACACGTCTGGATTGCTGAGGAATCACAACCGTCATACCCACATCTAGCGTACAACAATCTCGTGCTTCGATGGAAATGTGTGGTTCTGATTCTCCTACATACGAAGCAACTATATTAATCTGTAAGAGTAATAACACATCAGACCTATAATCGACGTCCGGTGGGAACTCTGTTTTACCTAAAGTTGATTACAGATGTCTACGGCAGCGACCACTTAACATCCGATCGACCGCATAATATTTACTTTTTATAGTTCCCCGTTTGGTATATTTCATGGTAAGTATTAAACTCAAATATCATTCTTACTAGAGGATGGCCACAGATACAACCCTTGAAATAGAAGGTAAGTCTAAATAATCCATGACGGGTGGTCGTGGTTTCCAACAAAGATGCTTTTATAAATGTTCATGTTACTAAAAATAATTTCAGCTTTTCCATTACCTCAATAATACTTTACTGAAATAATATATCTAGCAAAAATAACGTTCGATAGCAAATTAACCTTTTTTAAATTTAAATCTTTATTATTTCCATCTAATAATTTGAAATCAGAAATTATTACGCTGCATTTAAAAGCTTAAAATTACAGTAATAAAGTTCAAACATTGTTTTAGCAATTAATGCGAAATTTCTGAATTAAAGTTTATTATTTGAAGAAAATTTAAAAAGAACTCGGTTATCACGGAAATAAAACGAATATTATCGAGCTTTGCTAAATAAAGGTCATGTTGAATTGTATTTGTATCGCCATTTACCTAGATCAAAGTTATTGCATTTCTCATTATACTTTGTTTCGTTACCCAAAATCTTGCAAACAAAGGGATAAATGTCTTTGCAAGGGCGATCATCAAACAACCCCTCTCGCGTCATGACGACGCAGTGTTCCGTGCTGTTTACATTGTTTGGCCGACCTTCTGCCCATAGTAATTCTAGAACTGTTCCACTTATAGGTTCACCTAAAATAAGGAAACAAGTTTGAAAAAACACTTGGAAACACGTTCAAGTTTACAAATATTATTTTGTTTCAGGTCACGCTACGGGAAGTTAGTGTGTGCAGGTAACATGTCTGTTTATTGTTGCACTGAGTTCTATAAACAACATATAATAAAAGTATGAATCGGGTAACAAAAAATGTTCATAGTTGTGAAAGATTTCATTTATTTGTACTTGTGCCTCTATTTAAGCGAGTTAAAGTATTAATACAATAACTGCAAAATTAAGCATTTGAATATGGTCTTATTTAAATGACGATTAACAAATTTTAATAGTCATTTAAAACATTTAACTATGTAACGGGTACTCACGATTAATGATTGTAATTGCCAATATTTAGAACCATGCACTTGTGGTTGTGGCTAAACAGTTAGTTCGAAATATTACTAATAAAAATCTTTAATCGTGAAGACCCATAATATAGAAAACTATAAATTCGGCAATGATATTAGATTAAAAGCATATAAAAATTTTAACTGGTTTTTCATCAACACTTCTTTCAGCAAGTTTTAGTATGTCCTTACGTAAAGTGTATTGAAAAATGTGTATTCGAAAGATGTTTACGATAACCATCGTGTATACGAATGGATTCTGTATGGGTAATTTATATATAAATTTATTTAGATTCTTATCTCAAAAATTTTGGTGAAGAAATTCGATAGGAAAATCATCCGTATAGTTATACTGCAATAAAATTAGAGAGGGGTTCATTCGGAGTTTACTTTTGCCAAAATATTTTTCTCCGTATACATACCTTTTACAGTTACGTAGTCTCCGTTAGAAAACTGATCATGGATTCCAATAAAGATAGCTGTATAATGAGCCTTCATGTTGCTAATGAGCAGCTTCAAATTTTCCATTTCTTCAATTCCACCCGGAATTAACAATGAAGTACCTTCAGCTTCGCATATTTGACGAGCTTGGTCCCAGTCTGTTGCCAAATTGTGCAGTCTATAGAATGTTTGGAATGCGTGTGCCCACATGTAGTCCAATCGGAACTTCTGTGCTGGAAACATAATATTTTTGTTTATTACTGCTAACATTATTTATTCAATATACAAATAAATATCTTAGGTTAACCCACGCAGTAACGGGTTCGAGCTTAGCCCGAACTTGTACTATATCAATGTAAACAAAATACTAATAAATATATTTATATGTATGTAGAATATACGCAGAACTAACCGTTGTTACATATGTAAATATTTAAGCTGAATGGGAATCAAACCTACCTTCGGTTTGACTTTAGGGACACTAACGACAAGAGATTAGACCGAGATCAAATGTTACAATATATTTTGAAGTTACTTGAAGTTATCAGCGTCTAACCTGGTTAACACCAGGTTCACTATCATAAACGGAGGATTGAAAACTACAGATATAAGGATCTAAGTTGTTGCCCCCGAGGACAAAGTAAACGTTAACGTTATGTAACGTATGTATGGTATGGTGCTATGGTGGTAAACTCTGTATGGTTTTATCGGTGAGGTACAATCCATTTCTAACTATTCCTCCCTTAAAGCAGTTCTTGCGTTTTGGCGAAAATATATTAATTATTGTTTACTCACATAAGAGTCGACCATATTTGTCCTTAGGTGTAGGAAATCGTATTCAGGTGATACTCCTGATTTATACGGATTTGATCCCAGATGTCGGTGGGCAATAGTAACCAACCACTTATCACGTAGACTACATGCTCGTTTGCAATTTCAATTTCTTTGAAAAAATCATTCCATCTTTAAAGTGGATACAGATAGTATTTTTCTATATATGAGAAGAGTAGCAAACGAGCATGCAAACCAACTGATGTTAAGTAGTCGCAGCCCATAGACATCCACGTACAAACACAAACACGACCGAAATAGTATCTGAGCTCGAACGTATGTGTTGCTATTCCTGAGGAATAAGATGGTCGCCTCGCTTCAAAGTGTAGCCGGCAACCGTACCTCTCCAACCGAAACACAGGTAATGCTTTACGGATTATGAGGGCGGTGGTGGTACCTTCCAGGTCGAACTATAGTTCTCCTACGTTTCAATTATGATAAAAAAATAATTTTAATACTAATATTTAATAATAACAATAATTATTATACAGGATTGCTTTAAGACGGAAACAGACTTAGCTACTAACAAAGGAAAGTTTCAATTACGTGATTTTGCAGAAGTTACTTACCGTGAATAATTTTTAATTTGCATATTTGCCATATTAATACAATCAGAAATAGTAGCATTATACGCAACGTGTAGATTAAATTTATATTTTTTAATCTTTGAGAATTGCAACTCAATTCTAATAAAACATAACATGATCCGCTGTAAGTGGTTTCGCTCAATCCACGTTATCGAATTAGTTGGTTAGTTAAGAACGAAATTGAATTCAATCTTAAACACTCGACGAGACCCAAACTCGATTGGCTGGTGGCCGGTTCCACTCGATCGCGCCCTGAGATACCACGAGTCTGTTATATTTTTTCTCGATAAAGGCCGCAAACCGATGCGCCAGCCAACTCACTTGATCCTTCGTACACGCTTATTTGAATCTCCTTTCTGACTTCCTTTTCTGTGAGTGTCAGGTAATTATCTGTGTGGCATTCCAATTTTCCGATCGAACGGTTAATTCAGTTTAAATCTCTTCGTGTAATACGTACTCGGTGGTAGGCATTGCCTAATCCTAGTCCCTCGGAATCAGTTCGCAGTGGGGTTAAGCGAGACCGTAAAATATGGAGTAGGGTTGTTTATTCGCTTTGCACTAACCGCGATGAGATTGCAGTTATTTCGAATGTAGTGCAACTGGATTTTTAAAATGTTACGTTAAAAAAATTGTTTCATTTTTTATATTGTATAGGTATGCATTTTCCTGTTATATTGCTGAAATGAACAATAGGTAATTTATTTTCATTTTCGCTATTGAAATCTTTATTAATGTAACGTAAGTTATCAACATGTACGTTTACGTGCTCATTTCTTCTGTACAATCATGTAGATATTTTCTGCATGGTAGAGTTGTTCAAAAACATAACTGTGAATTCGACCAGGAATATAAAGGTGTTAATTTAAATATTAAAATTCGTCGAGCCAATTTCTCGTTCCGTCTCCATTGAATCGGATCATCGTTTCAGTGAATAAAGTTAGGAACAACTCATCAGCCGCAGTGGGCGGGATCTGATAAAAGTTGTCGAAACTTTCTTTTGCGATATCGCCACCTCCGTCATGTAAATTGGACAAGTTGGCGGAGTTGATGCTTATTTCATTGGTAAATATAGATTAGCTCTTAATCTGACCACTTTTACTACGAAATTGTTTCTAGATGAGCGAAAGTTGTGTTCTTTGGGGATCAGGATCGGGTTTAGTCAGTTAGACGATTATCTTAAATCCCTACTATTAGACAAAGGCGAAACGTTGTCTTTTTGTTTATTTATTGGTTTTTCTTTAACATGAGAACTACTGATAAAATCTTGCACAAAATACATTTAGATTAATTCTTCACTTTTTTTCTATTTTTATTGTAGCATCTAATTTTACTAGTTCGTTTCCATATCATATAAAAAGGCAAAAAGTGCCTGGTTGGGCTCTAGTCTTTATCCATAACTGGGGAAAACGTAAACTATACCGGTAGAATGCATATATAGTAAGCAATCAGGGTATCTGATTTTTCATACTGCCTAACATCTACCGACGACAACGGGAACAGACTACTTAACGAACTCTTTTAAGCACCAAAGTACACATGATTGTCTTCCACTAACGATCAGCCATCTGACTCTTGACTCAGATGCATATTGCTTAATTTCATCGATTGCAGGTGATTTATTCAAGCTATGAAACTATAAATTGTCTCTATAACTAATGCGGTAAAAATAATTTACAGTATCGTAGGGTACTGTAAGATTTGCGTTAGAACTCTTAAAACCTTCACCGTTTATCCTCAATGGTATATATAATATTTATTTTTGATTACCCAAGTAGTATGACAAAAATAAAACACTGAGATGCTGCTATTTGTAGCTAAAAACAATACATTATTCTTTAGTGTTTAAAGAGAGCAATTGCAGTGAAGGTTTTAAAATCTTTACGGAGCTTCTAAACAGTAAGTAGCTACGAACACTTTCAGCCTTTTCAGTCCGGTTAACCCGTAAACCATCTCAGTTTAAGGAGGCATTAAATCGCAACTCAAACAAGAACCGTTACACCGAAGTTAACTCACATATTGCTTTGTGTCACGAACGCTAAAGCGAATCGGGCAAAGCTGATGAGATGCGTTGTTGGAACGAGACAGAGGATGCCAGTGGGAGAATGGGTGTGGAGGGTGTAAAAGGAGAAAAACTACATCGCTAAAAGTGAATGCGGTCGAAAGCCGCGCTTATTTCTACGCTAAGTGCATGGATTTTTTCAAGTGAAGCCTAGAACGAGTCACGTCGTGGTACAGCCGGAGACAGCACGCTTTCCACAAAGAATCGGCGGGTCTATACAAAACGCATTCCTATTTAGAAACGCTTAATGCGAATACTTAATGGTTTTGGATCATTTGCGAAGCGTGGCTTTGAATTTATTTTTAGAGTTGTTATTGTATCCTCCGTTACATTTACAAATGCCGTCTATTGTTTTGTTTGTAGACTCCTTGTAAAAATACTCGAAACAATAAATTACAGTCAGTTTTGTATAATTAATCGTGCAAAATGACGAGGAGGAAATTAAACACGATTTCAAATATGATGATATCGATAATCAGATATTTGGTTATATTTTGTAAACAGGTTAATACGGCTTTTGGTTAATTACATACTATGTTGATGTGGTCAATCGGCTGTGACGTTGTAATTATGCTTTTAAAGTTGGATCAGATACCTAATTGATCAGTCATTAAAATGCGTGGCTTTACGCGGGAAGTACCGTGGGGTCGCGTTGGTCAAATGCACTATACGCAAAATTTGATTATGACTCCCATGATAGGTACTCAACGGATACTATTACATAGCTATTGAAAGGCTGCCGATAACGCTGTTATGCAACACGTTGGCGTCATTTGATACTTGATTATGTCCGTTAATATTGCTATTATTAACGACAGCATTAGCTCAAAATTATATACATTATATTATGACATTGATTTAAGAATTTTTGGATCTTGTGTCTCAAATGGATTTAAAATATAAACCTGATAAGTTTTTTTTAACGTCAAATTGTCACACGATATTTTAAAAAATGAATTGACAGGCATTGAATAATTTTATGTAAATGATGTCATAAATTTATGAGATAAATTTAAAATATAGTAATTAATAAATAAGCATAATAAAACGGTGATATTCTTTAACTTTACTTTTGAGGATACAATTTAATGTGCTGGTGTCGCAAAATGTTTGATCTACTCAAACATGGGTTACAGATTAAAATAAAAACTAAAACTTGAGTACTAAGTAAGCCTACCTCCATAAAAATTCAAATTTGAATATATGAAATATTTATGTAAATAACTTAAATACTGTAATAGACACAAATGTATTTTTATCATAAAAAATACCGTGATAGATTCCTCATATTTATTTTTTATAATTGAATTTATATTCTACCGAAACCACGATTTATTTATCGATGATGATATCGAGATCTAGTAGTCTGATCATAAAGTTGGAATATTTATAACAAAATGCTTACCAACATACAAACGTTTCAATACTTAACAAATAACATAGCATTTTTTATTATTGATTAACTTAATCTAGCGTATTTCAGATCTTTTCTATCATATCGGACAAATAATTCTTGTACATTTAGCATAGACTTCTGTAATATCACCATATTTTATTTGTTTTATTCATAGAAACAGGTTTGTTGTTCTCAGAATTGTTCAGCCACTTTATCGGTATACAGGGTAAATAAAAGTAATGTATTTTTGACATTCATAGGGTTATTGTAGGCGAATGGATAAGGGCCGCACCTGGGCTCCGACATTCACAATGGGCCCATACAATGCGTTGCGAAGTAAATCGAATAACTTTATTAAGGAACACAATAAACCACTTTTTGCTACCTATTTGAATTTATATCAGCCTCTCGTAGGCTGCAAGAAAATAGGAAAACGATTTTAACTATAATAATGCTATACATGTTTCGAAATATTTAGGGAAACAATCTTTTAGATTCAGTTATATGTATATCTCAACAATTCCAAGTTTTATGTTATATAACACTTTTTTGATTAATATTATATCCTTCATAAATACCTATATATTACATTCATACGTATTATGTAGGTACATTTAAAATTTAATATTAGTAACAGTTTACTTAAAAGAATCCTCGGGTCTTTTAAAGATTTACACTTAAAAATGCATCTAAATTGGAGGAAAGTTATCATCATGCATTACCGTATGAACCTCTTATGTATCATAAAAAATGAAGTTTATACACGAAAAATTATCAAAACACTTACTATATCCTAAAGCGTAATATACGAAAGCATATACTTAAGCAGTTACTAAAGTAGCCATCGTCCGAAAAATGTAACATATAAATAAATATGTCACATACTCACAGTATACATTTATTTAATTTATATTTTGTATGAAATACGAGTAAGATTGATGTTTATAACTCTTGAAAATATTTCCATTATATTTATAGTTGACCACCCTCGTGGTGCATTAACAGTGGGTTCCGGGGCCAAATTCAGATTTTTCTTCTCAGTGCAGTTGCTAGCGACATATAGAAGTGTGTTGATCATCGTTGTCCTCAGGACTAGTAATGCATCTTCGTACGACATCAGATAGGATTTCAGTCCTATCTGAGGTTGTATGTGAAGGCTACATATAGGCTGTAGCAACTACTTAACATCGCATTTTCTGCATGTCCTTTTGCCGGTTTTCTAATATAAAAAAACATTCAAATGTGATTATTCTTATAATCATCTAAATGCACCTATGGTGAATTGTTTAATATGCATTGATATACCCATTATTAGCTTAACGACTTCAATGCGATTCATATTATAATTTTGTTTTCATAATCAAAGTTACAAAGTCAAATATGAAGAGGATATTCGAGCATCGATGGCGCACGATAATCCAATACCGACGCTACGTCGTACGTCTCGGGAGAGTTTCGGTTCGGACGTGTAGTTTGCATCTCAAGTGCTCTATCTGTGTATGCAAAACTGATTGCTAATATTCATACGATGCTATAAGTTGGTAATTATTGCAATAAAAAAATAAACAAAACGATTATATTTTGATGGAGCGTATTTGTTTTACATCAGCATTTTACTATTAACCCAATATACTGATGGCCACCGATGTCCTCTCAAAATGTGAAAGATTGGGCTATGTAGTTAACTGCGAAAAATCAGAGATGCATGCCACCGTGCGTCGTTTAAACTTCGGACCACCCTTATGGGAGACCACGATCTTTCGACAAGTTATCTTTACTACGATAAGCATATGTACAATTAAATAGGCAGAATATTATGGCCATAACATAATAACCTGTATTAAATATGACTATGCTTAACATTAATCTTACTTTATAACAATTTTTTTAAATATTGAACATGCCATAATATTTTTATATTAAAATTAAGCATGGTTGATTAGCAATACAAATTATTATTATATATTTATTGTTGTTTACAAGCACTATATTGGCGAGAATGCCCCGAGCGCGGGACGTCCGGTCGCAATCTGCATAACAATGCGGCCCGCAGTGGCCCGCTTCGCAGATGGACGCGAAGCTGTTCCATTCATAATTCATGTCGTAATGAACTGGACAACGAGCTGACATTGTAAGATGATAAATCCGAGCCTATAACGATCTATTTCTTCAAGTACTCATTTCAGAAAACATTGAAAATTAATTGGTCCATTTGGTCGGTAATTGGTACCTTTTGTTACATCGCTATATAAAATAAAACTTTTCATAAGTTTATAAAATGTTACAATTTTTTGTCAATATGTACAACAGTTGAATTTGAGGACAATTATATCCAATATTTATAATAATAATAACAATAATGATATTTCTAGAGCGGAAATCTCTTAAAAAATCTTAAGCTAACGAATATATATATAAAAAAGGTAATTTAACTACTTTTGAAGCCATCATTTTTATACGTATTTCTTTGAATTTTCTTTTAATGCATGATACTAATATAATGCAATATTATATCCTCTGCATATTCCATGTTTTCTTCTTATAATAATGACGGAAACTCACACGAATTTTCTACTCTTTTCTATTTCTTCTAGCGTCTATTAGGCGAAGTTTTTGAGAATACATCCGCCCATTTCCATTCCTTTGAGGGTGGAATTTAAAGAACTCGTTTTTGCTCGTGAGTTGTACCGAAAGGTATTTTTAAAACTTTGAAATGTGAACCAATGCCTACATTTCTTAGAGTATCGTTAGTATTTTTCCCTTAAAAATGCTTCGCATTTTCACTTCTCATTTGTAGCTATAACTCATTTATTCTTTGTACTTTTACTTTTCTATAATTGTCTATCAGGTTCTTCTTTCTTTACTTAAGCCTTTTACTTTTCAATAATTGTCTATCAGGTTCTTCTTTTTTTACTTAAGCCTACCGTAGCGTATTTTATTGATTTTATAAGTAATGGATAGAACTTGCTTGAAAATTGTTGTAAATGGTTACTGGCGTATACAAGTAGAGGG
>DWON01000848.1:0-28577 GCA_018251015.1 Phocides pigmalion okeechobee | reverse complement strand
GAAGTATTATATATATATTTAAAGGTGGGAGAACTATAGTTCGATCGGGGATATACCACCGCCACCCTCATAATCCGCAGTAAAGCATTACTTGTGTTTTGGATGGAGAGATGCGGTTGCCGGCGAATTCAAATAGTTGTAAATTACTTAGTCTTCAATTTAGAACACTGAAATATAATATTCAAATTTTTAACAAAAGTGTTATCGCTTAACATTATGATCGAGATAAGCGAATTCATAATGCTGCCTTCCTACGGCCCTCATAGTATCATTGGAAGCCAGCCAACTTTCTGTCCTTAAATCAGGTATATCCATTTAATGTTATGCCTTCCGCCTGCCATATTTGCATTCTTAAGTTAAATAAAAATATTTTAACTTCTCAATTTTAATATAATAGCGTGATAATGTATTTTGAGTGGCAATTATTGTCTTAAATTGAATATAGCATGAAAATGACACAAGCAATCTTAGTACCAACTGGACTGCAAAACTTTATAATAATATTTTTTTCTTGCTCCAGAACTTCCTTAGAATTAGAGCAAGACTGGAGCTTACTTATGCTAACAATTTTTCGGGACGGGGCCAAAACGGGACATCGATTTATAAACAGAAATAATCCATTATAAATAACTGCCTGGATTCTTAGTGAATAAAACACACATTTTTATGAATTTCATTGTATTTATTTAAAAAAATACGAAACAGAAGTGTTTAGTAGCTTTTATATTTTGCTTCCCAGTGGTCTTAGCGACGCCGAAACGGGACACGAAAATTGACGTTTAAGCAAACTCGACCACGTTGTTGTAATGGGTATACATTTGAAGTATATACTTTGCTACACCTGAGAACTAATATGGTCGCCTCATTCGTAAATGCAGCCAAAGACTACGTAACTCTAACAAATACACAAGAATTGTTTCGCAGCGGAAAATCATGGCGGTGGTACCTCCACGGTCAAACTGTAGTTCTACCTATGAAAATAAATTAGAACGATAGTTTAACAAGCTACTTTTTAATTCAGCGCATCAGTAGAGTTGTATATTTTACATCGGAGGTCCATTATTTTCGAATCTGTTTTCGCTTTGCAGTTGTTATTAAAATTACGTGACTGGCAACTCGTTTCAGATATTTTTCAAAAAAATAGACTAACAATCGGTCGAATAAGAAAAAAATAACTTTATTTCTGTAAAGAAATATCAAGTTGTTAAGTAGATGGCGCTACGTGACCTGAGAAAAATAAACCGCAGTGAAAATGTTCTTTTTTCGCTGTGTGGGAAATCATTAGGGTAAGAGAGGTATTAAAATGTGTTTCTAAACATTATTGAATCAATATATCTTAAAAACATTGTTTATTAATTAATACATACAATAAGTGTGTTTTTCCTTAGGCAGTGGGAAGGACCGTTTACAGTGAAACAAAGTATATTTATCAGTGGTTGTAGATATACAATTTAACGTCTGCAGATATTTATTTTTATTGAAATCATGCAATTAATCGTCGGTCATAATATTAAAATCGAGGACCAATAAATAAAACAAATTATGTACTTCATTAGTTTATGTTGGCCAATATATTTTTGATATTGATTTTTCTCGTATCAAATTGCTAGCACAAATATATTTTTCTCTTATTAACGCAACTAAAGTGAGATAAAACAGTTGAATTAAATAAGAAAATAAATTGGCAGCTAAAATAAATTGGAAGGAAACTTTGTGTTGCGAAAAAGAAATACAAGACTGAAGACAGGGAATTCTAGCGAGTGCACAAAGTCATAAAGTTGGGAAGTAGAAACGATGTGGCAACACTCATTGGACGTGTGATTGCCTCGTGCGCGAAATAACGTGGTTATTGTATTTTCTAGAAATTTTGCTGAGCTAGAGATAAAGCCAAGGAAATAGAGTATTATCGATGTTCATACAAAAAGGAAATGAAATGAAAGAATTATATTGTATGCTATAACTCCCTTCTCACCTTTTCATGTTAATTTACTCATCTATATAAACAATTACAGCTTAACTATTTTTGGTATGATTAGGTTATTTCGTGTCCTTTCTTAAGTCTTTTTTTGTTCCTTTCCATTTTTGTGGCGATATTACTTATTTGTACTTAATGTCAACAGTGTTCTGTTGTGTTTTGATTTGACCGGCATGATAAGAAAGGTTTTTAGGAGTCGTAGGGGTTAGTGTTAGGAATCCTATTGTCACTGCGACACTGCGAGTTTTGGTATGATTTAAAACTAATATGTGGATGTGTAAAGTGGATTCTCGCAGAACTCTTTTTAACGTCGAAATAATCTTCCAACGCCTCAGAAAATGTATCACTACGGAGAAGAAGCGACGAAAGAAACTCCATAGTACATACATAAAACAATACGAACTAAAACAGGATTTTAAAGGATCCATTTTTACGGGCGAAGGTGTAAGAGGAGATACCCGGTACATTATAAAACACTTGACTTCTTTATTCCATGCCACCACATAAGATATGATCTGTCACGTGTAGCACGTCATGCCAAAGCCGTACTTAAGAAGCCGCTGCGAGGGCGGGCGGGCGGTGAGCGGGGAGGTATTAAAAATATTTACCGAAGACATATACATTGTTTTGAACCATACAGTTTTTCCCGTACAAAAGTCGATAATAGAAAATTTTATGATTCAATCCCTTTCCTTATCCAATGTCTTAAAGGTGTTATTTCCAAAATTACTTTCTTAGTGCTAATTTAAGCTGTAACACTAAATATGAAAAGAACTAAATATGAAAAATCATATTAGTATCCCTATCTTAAAAAATAATCATTTTCCCAGAGTAAACTGCATAACCAATTTCGATCCTTTCAATTTTTATTTTCTCAACGAGACATCCTGGTTCTACATTCCATTAGGCTGCTTCAATTCTGCTTTGATAATGAAACACACAGACTACTGTGATGTTCTCAATTCCATCATCCTTCTGTGATGATCTCACTTTACCTTTGTGTGATTTTCTCACATCAGTTTTTCAATTATAGCAACCGGAAGTTATAGTTTTACGTCCTCTGTATCCATATATAACAAAATGTCCATCTAAAAATGATCATGGATGCGTTGTTCCTCCTAAGAATTAAAATAGTTGTATCAAATATGACGAAGACACCTTCACAATCCGCCGTAAAGCATTACTTATGATTCGGTTGAAGTGGTGCGGTTGCCTGCTATACTTTGAAGCGATGCGACCATCTTAGTCCTCAGGAGTAGCAACGTATCTACGTTCGAGCTCAGAAAGGATATCGGTCGTGTTGGTGGTTGTACGTGAATGTCCTATGGGCTACGACTAGTTAACATTAGGTGGTTTGCATGCCCGTTTGCCACTCTTCTCACATCAAAAAGGTTGTCCCAAATATGAAGAAGTATGTAAAATAATAATCATTTGAACTGACGAAAAGTAACACTGTCTGAAGTATCATATGCATCGTTACGTACTCGAAGGCCCTCTCGGGAGGAGATATTCGACGGGAAGTTATGAAAAAAGGTTATCCTTCTCGGTTATCCGAAGCCTATGAATTATTTACTTCGCCTTACATCTCTTGACGCGCCATCCTGTTTATTTTGTAACGTTTTTATAACATTTGAAGCGTACAAACGTTGTTTTATGTAGAGTATCGATGATTTATATCAGCTATTACCTATTTTATAAGCATTGTTATACATATGTGCTCCTAGGTGTAGCCTTATGGTGTAGCTTTAGGGGATATGTGAAAACCTCCACCACCCAACAAGTCGACAGACGCAAGACTCACCTATAAAAATGTTTCACCAGAAATGGATATGTTAGTCCACTGCCTTTAAATCGATTTCTTGCTATCTGAAGTAAACGAACCATATTTTTTCAGAACTTGCTTCAGCTTTATTTTGTCTATCATTTACGATTTACAGAAGCCGCAGGACTATGAAAGTACCTACATTAAACTAACTAAAGTAACTTTACACTGAAAGTAGATAAAAGAATACGGATCTACTGTAGCAACTCAAAAGAACAAGCACTTTTAATAAGTCGATGTTCAAAGACGCCCCCATGCTAAATATTTCAACTCAAATTGCTTCTAATTACAAATATTTACACAAATCTACGATTTTAAATTGATATTATCGGGGAATCCATTCATTATGTTATATAACAGATACTCACGATTAACGATTTTTGATTTTTAATTGCTGATATTTCGAACCAGTTGCATGGCTCGTGGTCACGGTGAAACTCACCACCTTTCATCACTCACTTTCGCCGTGACCACAAAATCAGAAAACGTTAATCGTGAGTACCCGTATATAACATAATGTATTTAGACAAATCATTAAAACCATACGGAACATAAATGTGCTACTTTCGTTGCCCTTTTTAATGAAAGAAAACTAACAAATATTACAAACGCATTTTTTAAAAGTAGAACTTGTATTTTATGGACATTTTTATATTCTTCTTTCTAATTTAGTACAATAACATTTTTGATTTGAATTTTAAGCTCCAAAATAAACACTTTTACGGATGCCACACTAGTCGCCTTCGATGGCCATTAAATTCCATAAATCAATTAGCGAAAATAAAGGAATTGTATTTTTACGAATGTCGACAATAAGGAAAGTTGTGCTCGTTAAATCTGTAAAAGGATGAGGGTAACTGCGAACTTGCGAATGTTTCACTCTGCTCCTATTCACGTGTTTCATAAAATCACGAAAAACTTCGGTTCATTCACTGCTGAAATCCATTCAAATAAGATCGAGTTTGTCCAAGTTTTTCGGATGTAACCGTTCGACCGACTAGATTTTCTTTATAAATGCCGACCCTTCGGAGGTCTTAACTTGGGAATTGTTTTGAAAACATTCGCACGCATCACCGAACGTTTTCATAGTCGAGAATTCAGCGTTACTGACCGATGAAAAAGCTAGTTTATTTTTACTATGTAAAGGGTACACGATTAACGCTTTTTAATTAGCATTATTCCAACCAGTTGCATTAATCGTGGTCACGGCTAAACTGTTGTGGCGAAGAGAAACTGTTGACAGATGCTTGCGCTCTACGCCTAGTTCATTTTTAAGTTTTGTGTTTCATATCACCACACACAAAACTGTAAACGGCCAAACTTTGCCAATAAGGCGCTCAAAGTCAATAAACTGATTTTACATCGTATCTTTGACATTCATTAAATATATATTTCCCATTTAATTACTATCTAATTAATGTTGTGCAATATTTAATAATTTAAAAGGGGGAGTTTGAGAACAAAAGAGAAGAAAGCAGAGCAGTAGAGAGAGCCCGGCGTGTGCTCTTATTGGTAGTGTGGCTGATAATCTATCATAAGACACACGCGGCTCTCTCTGTCTCTCCTATCGGCGAAATGAAGAAAGAAGACAGAAGATTATATTTTCTTTTGAAGAAACAATTGCAGACAGACTTTCATTATTTATTCGCAAGTACAACTTTGGACGAAGTTTTATGGAAACTTTTTACAAGGACTCAAAAAAGGACAAATGTTACAAGAAAGTGACTAAAAGTTTACAATTACTACGAAAATATACGTATATATGAGAATGGTATGATCAAAATCGTAAACATCAAAATGTTAATAAAAAGGGCGGGAAAATGCCTCGTATTTGTTTGTACAGTTTGATACTAACGATATGCAATTCATTTGTACAAATGACTTTAAAGCAATATTATCGCTGAATTCATACATCTTACTATGTACTCACAATTAATAATTTTTGATTTTTGATCGCCGATATTTCGAGTCAGTTTTATGGCTCGTAGTTCATTTGTACAATTGTATACTTATGTATAAAGTACATGTATGTGTTAAGATATGTACAATATACATACGAAGTGCGTGGCTGGAAGTAGTCGACATAAAACCCTTCCGCTCCTAACAACCACCTCGAAACCCGGATGCAATCCGGAAATGTTATGCGTGCCCTCGACGGTACTCCTTCTACATAGTTAATCGCTTTCCTTAAGTTAAATAACTAAAAAAGTATCAGAATACTTACTACTTATGCTTATGTAAGAATCCCAAAAATATTCATATACTAATCGGTCGCCGTGACTTCGTCTGCTTATTCTTCTTCTTCTTTCGTGTCGGCATGACTGGTTATTAAAGGGAGGTGCAGTTAAGGAGTTAATTGGAGAAGATTAGTATGAGGTGAGGGGAGTTAGAGGATAAGTGGGAGAAAGTCATGCCTTAGTGGAAAGATTGGTCAATCAGCGTAGGTGAGTGAAGGCTGATTATCCAGGGTGCGCCGGACGGACATGTAACGTCGCGCCACTCGAGGAGGCTCTTTCCACGCACCCCCTAACCTCGTCTGTTTTGTTTGCTATATTAACACGACACTGTTCTTCTCAATTCTCTGAAACACGTGTTGGTCCAATAAGTCATGGGTAATAAGTATGATGAGGGAGATGGGATGGTATGTGCGGAGGGAGGCATATATATGTGTGTGTGGTTGTATCTAGCTAATTGAACACGCATGTGCTACCATATCATGTATTCTTTATAAAGTCTGCCAACCAATTCATATACATATAGATAAGTCATGACGCCAGTGTCCCGTGGTCGGTACATATTTTTTTCTATTTCCTGGTTCTTATTCAAAGATTTTTTATGAGAGAAGAATAGCAAACAATCATGCAAACCACCTACAACCATAAACACGACTGAAATCCTATGCTACTCCTATGGACTAAGATGGTCGCCTCACTTCAAAGTGTAGCCAGCAACCGCACGTCTCCAACGGAAACACAAGTAGTGCTTTACAGCAGATTATGATGGCGGCGGTGGGACCTTCCCGGTCGAAATAGTTTTCCCACCTTTTACCCTGCCCTGTTTTTGGGATATCCTGTCATAAAAGTCCATTCATCTAACGAGAACATATTGGTTAATAGTTACTATTTAATGTATTTGGGTATATAACCTTTTTAGTGAAATTTTGAAGTTTATATTTAATAAAAGTGCCATTAAATATTTTAATTATATGCAAATTCGCCCAAAGTCATAAAGCTATCCTATTAAAATGATTTACACCTCAAAGCTCGCAGTATACACTTTCAATTGTTCCGGTGTTACTTCTTCAATAAATTTTCCGTTTGTTGATTTCAAGCTCTTATTCATACACCGAGGTATTAGCGCGGAAGCCTTTTTAAGAAGATTATAGTCGCAGGTAAACAACGGACGTGCAAAAAGCCTCTTAATTAAACAACAGGAAATTCAAATTAGTTTACAAATCAGCTTTAGTGTCTAAATAGGAAAATTAACAAATTTCTATCAAATTTAATAACATTTTGTGTCCAGGTTTGTTTCTGAAATAAAATTATATGGTATTAAGGACAAACAGTTTAATAATGTTACCAATGTTCATGGAAAGCTCGCATCTGACCAAAAATATCAATATCAATATCAATATCAATATCAAACAATTACTTTTAAAGAGTATCAAATAGTTCATTTTTTTCCTTTAACTGCTTTAATTATGGAGTAACCAATAATAGCACCTAAGAAACATATTGTACATACATCGATTCTACCTTCAACCTATGTATATAAACAATTTAATTGTAACATTGTACATAGAAGATATAAGAGACACACAATGGTTAGAGTTAATGTTATAGAAACCAAAAAAAATGATCGTGAGAAATTTTGTTAGTTTACTTGTGTGTTTCTCTTTACGATTGTGCGCGCTTATCTCAGGAACTCTTGACCGATTTAAGTGCGGATTTTACTAATGTGTTGCAGTAAGCTTCACTTAATATCTAGTTCGTTTCATTTTAATCAATCTATAAATAAAAAAGGTTATGGCAAATTGAAAGTAACAGGTGTGAATATTGAGAATATATCTATATATACGGTGTATTTATTGGAAAGTGCCCGGTGCCCGGTGCCCGCAACTTTGTTCACGTGGGTTTCAATTTTCGCGATTTTTCAGATTTTCTAACAGCAAACAGTTCTATATTTTCCAGGATGATGTTAGTTTAAATTATATGTATATCCGCCGTGCATTACAAATAAAAATATATTTAAAATACATTTATTTATTTTATAATGATCACTGACATACTGTTCACTATTACATCCAAATACACTGTTGTAAAATTAAATTTGCTAAGTGGCAGCACAATTATGAGTGACGACAACTTGCTGAACATCGGTGAGTAATCAAAAATGTAGTACATGTCGCATAATTATTTTACATTATTAACACTTAATTATAAGAAATTAATATCCCTAAGGGTGCAAAACTGGAGATGCAATTTCTCTGTCGGTATTTTTAGTTAAAATTATCGTTGTATTTGTAGCATTATTTAATTATTATAAATGTGTGTCCACCCACACTAACAACGTTACCGTTAACGCAATATGCCAAATTGCAAATTTTGCAATTACTGACGATCATATTAATTCAAATCACAGTCCCGGGCAAATTACTTCACACGGCGAGTCCGACGAGCTAATTACGAAAACGATTTTATATCACTCGTGTACTAAATTTGTTTCACGTGAGTAACTGGTCCGCGTAGCATAAAATCAAAATCAAAATGTGTTTATTCTAAGTAGATTATTTACAGAACTCTTTTTGAACGTCAATAAACTACCACTAACTCTTAAGATGTTTCGTTTTGGAGAACATTCAGCGAAAGAAACTCCAGAACACAACACACATTCACACACCCATATAATAGTCACTATAATTTTAGCGCACGAATAATTAAAAATGCATACGTATACGATTACAATTAGTGATGGTAAACACCTACATATAAAATGTAAATCCGCCAAAGAAATGCTTATGTTACTTATAAATAAGTTCTTTGGAGGCACTTACAAATTATCTGTTCCATTTTGTTTTTGGCGACTGCCACTTCGGAACGATAGATTTGAACTAAGAACACGGGCAAGAAACTCAGCAGCGTCGTTTTTTTAAACACAAAATTATGAGTCTATGAGTAGCAATAACAAAATTTCGTGAAACACAAACTCAGTTTAGTTTTTTAAGTTATCGTAAAAAGTGTTATATTTTCTTATTCACAGGTCTTTTCTTGGAAAAAAAAACTTCCTTAACGAAAATAGCAACATCAGTGGAATTAGAATCCATAATTTCCGAGAATTTGGTAATATCGATATTCTTGTCGTAGAGGCACCAAATTTGTTCAAGGTAACAATGTGTAGCTACATTTTGTGCTGATATCTCGATTTTCGTTCACTTTGTGCATTCGGGGCGCGGCTCCCGCTAATGGGGTATCGGGAAAATCTCGGATTTCACGTGTATTATCTTCGATATTACCGCCTATTTCGGCTTTATGCTCTACAACTTTGGTTCTGGATTTAGCTCTGTGTAAAGCTAAAAGGCTTTTGTTTTTGTTCTTAATTTCGGAATGTAAAATAACTGTGAGCTTTAAAATAACCTATGCAAATGTGGCAAGTAAATGTGGAAACCTCTCCCCGTATAATAAGAGATCTTGTTATCTACTCACTAGATCCTCTGTTGACTAAAATCCGTTCGCAAAGTAACTAACGCAATAATAATCCCAAAGCTGCTAATCTAACCTAAGACTTTTGTAGTAAAATGTATTGAATCCATTCATCCATTTTGGAGCTACGATAACACAGACAGACAGCCTGTCTATCACATGACATCGAGATTTAAAATGCTGTTAGAATTTGGTATTTTGCTATCGTGAGCTTGTCAGTTTCAGAGCAAACTCATGTATATTTTAACATAGACCAGTATGCGCCCAGTCGTCGATAACCGAAAACAATTCATTTCATTTCTAAATTTAACAACGAAAATAAAAGCTTTTATGAATCCGCGGATTATTTAAATAGGAACATTTGAAAACATAAAAACTCTTACCTAATAACATTCAATTAATCCGACATAATAAAATTGTTTTGTGACCATGTTTCCCGTGGGGGACGGGCCTCACACTATTGTGTTTGGCATTGACGAGAAATACGTAAAACATGGATGTTTCATTTTACTGGTGGTATTTCTAAAGCACATTATATAAGAATATTGTCTTCTCGTATATCTTTTTTCATAAATATTGTAACTGTGCCAAATCTCACACTCCTTCGTACACGCAATATGCGTAAAAAGGAATACAAACTACACGTATTCTTCATATATAGATAGTTTTGTTTATTTTATTCCTGGATTTAATTTTACTTACATTATAATGACTGTAAGAACATCCTAAAACTAATTATAATAAAAGCTTAAAGTAAACAATCTAAAGGGAATCCGTGCCCATATGTGCCCATAGATAATTCAAAATAATTATTAACTACTGACTTTTACCCAACGACTTCGTTCACGTGTTCATAAATTAACATAACTTCTTTATTTGTTAACCGATTTAAATGAAGAAAGCACTAAATGAAGCTTATTATAATATAATCCTGAAAACTGCATTCAAATCGGATAAGCAGACATACAGACAAACAAATAAAATGAAAAATCATTGTTTTGGGTTATTTTGCGTATACAAAAGTATCCCATTATGAATTTTAAATATATTTGTCAGGTACAGGCAGCTATCAGTTACAGTTTTATTATGTGTATAGAAGATGAAAATGCTATATATGTCGACTTATTAACATGACAAATTGAAGCCAGTAAGCGAGCACTATAGAGATACCGAGTAATTTGCTGCACAAACTATGAAGAAGGGAGCGAACCTCAAGATGTTACGTAAAGCAAAATTCCTCGCAAGACATCTCTGTTGCACGATACACGAAATTTCGCTATTTCACTTTGATGAAGCTTAACTGCATCACTGCACGAGAAACGGGGTACATTGTGCTACCAACATTTTGAATTCAAAGGAAATACTACTCCCTTATTCGGGTACTTTTGTACTGGATTTTTTAAATTTAATCGCCAAAATAAAGATTATAATATTAAAAATGGTAAAGCTATTTTTACATCGAACACGAAAATAACCCCACCAACTTATATCTGCCACGTAACAGCGGTGTAAGTCATCCGTATTTTGATTTGAAAGAGAGGCAGACAGAGCGAGGCAAAGAATCACACATTCATATGAGGAACTCTCTCCTGAGAAGAGAAAAACACTTATGATCGAACTCAAGTGAGACTCTTGATCTATTTAGGGAAAGGAACAAATTGGTGAAAGGCCACCTGCCCTCTGACCTTTACTGTGTTAGTATTTATGTAGACATTCAATTGTTTCAATGGCCCTTTCGCTTTATTGGGATGCTCATTTAGCAAGTTAATTTTCGTTAAGTCTTTCTTCAATAGCGATTGTACAGTTTGTACAGAAGTATCCGATCGAAAGATTTTTGAAAAGATATACACGGCGTTTAAGGTGTAGTTGTAATGTGAGTTTATCTTTTTTTTTAATTATTAATCTTCTTTCCTGTTTAGCAATTTCCCTGATAATAAAAGTTCAAATCAAACTAGGGCGAACACAGCGCATGGCGTAAAATTTGATTTATCGCATTCACTCGTTCGCTCAGAAACTACCCAAATTATTTGTTTTTGTTAGTAGTATTAGAAAAAAAATCTCAAGATAACGTCTCAAGAATCTTCCAGATAAATAGTATGCATAAACATTTTTACAAATAGGCAGACTGGTTTCATATTGAACAGCAATGTAGAAACACTATAAGAACCCGGTGCTCCGCCGGGCAAAAATATTGAGTCAATTCAAGCGACTACTTGTTAACTTCAACATGTTAGTACATACATATGTATGTAGGTGGATGACGCAATTGGCAAAAAAGCAATTTTATTTCTACATCTCGAATAAAATTCATGATTCGACGACAATTTTCTTTGATTCATATTTGATTACAATATTACGTGCTCAGTATTTTACAAGATAAATATCGTGAAAGTCGATTCAGTTTTTTTCTGTAGAACAATCTTACCATTACATATTAGCTGTTTTCTCAGACTTCTGAGAGTCGGAATTTTCAATGAATATTTTACGTCGGCTCCATGGCAGTTAAAAATGAGTAACCGTGGTTATAGAGTAGCAAAATTCGGCCATTATCGCTGGAAATATTATGCATTACAAAATTTGCATTTTGCGTCATTGTATAGGATCGCGTATCGGATGCTGTTATCGGATATTATAGTAGTTAAGATACTTGACGACAAAGGCTAGATAGAAATTATAGATGAAGTGTGGCTTGGTACTTCATACCTCAGACATTATAGACTAGTCTCAAATGTGTTGGGTTTCTCTACTGTTTCCTTTTTTATAATTTTATAAAAGTGGTAATTTAATTAATCTACGTATATATTTGTAAATATATACTTACATTTACTTCAATTTTAATTAATTTTATTTATTTTTATTTGATAATATCGTGATAATGTTAAATCATAAATATCGTTATATACATATATGTTCGTGAGATTTTTCTATGGAGTTCTCAAAGATGTGTAAAGTCAACGAATTCGTACCTGACCAACATGTCGGGCTATAGCCGTTAGACTCTTTATCATATGATCACGTGCCCAGCAGTGGTTATTAATAGATATTTAAAAGTTATTTAAGCTATGAATAATATTTATCATTATCTTAATTTGATAATAATTAATTAATTAATTTGAAAGGTGGTAGAGCCGTTAGAACTCGCCCGGGGCGGTACCACCGCCACCCTTATAACCCGCCGTAAAGCAACATGTTTTTTATGTATTGTGTTTCGGTTGGGGAGGTGTGGTTGCCGGATATACGTAATTGGAGGCGACCATCTAAGTCAACAAGAGTAGGAACGCATCCGCGTCCATCCTTAAATAGAACTTCTGTCCTATTTGAGATTGGACGTGGTTGTCCATGGGCTGCAGTGACCACTTAACATCAGGTGGCGTGCATGCTCGTTTCTTACTCTTACACAATAAAATATATAAAAGAGGAAGGTGACTGACAAACCCAAAGATCAACACATAGCCAAAACTTCATATAATTTAAGTGAGCACTAGAAGAAAATCTTGGAAAAACGACAGTAGAGTAAATATTTATTTGCCATTTTTAAATTATGGCACATAATTGGTGTCATACAGCAGCATCATCTCTTGTAATGAATTGTTATATTGACTTCTGCAAAAGCAAATTTACAGGCAAAAACTAGTTCGTAATAAAACAACTAAGTTTTAATGGTACTTGATGTACATAATAATGTAATATTTTGAATAGCTGCCATTTGTTTTTGTGCCTGCTTTTTAAACTGCATATTAGTTAAATAGAGATTTGAAAATAATAATTTTAGAGCTGGAAGAGATCGCTGCATGAGTGATAAGTCCGCCTATTGTGTACTATGTTGTGAAATATGTAAATATTTGTCTTGTATTTTATGGTATGCAATAAAGTATATTCTATTCTATTCTATTTTATTCAGTATTCCTTTGTTTTGTTTCAAGTTTCAATTGATATTTTTCTTTATTTTTTATTGTAACAATGATTGGTAATTTCTTATCAATAGTTAAGATAAGTCTGTATTGTTAGATGTAGTAATAATTATTATAGTAGGTATGTTGCTAGTCTACAGTTTTTAATGTACAAATATACATATAATAATATAAGTTCATTACAATGACTAAAATCTCTTTTGTTGATATGCCTTATATGATTACTAATAAATCTGTTATTTATAGGTATACTTTAAGAATGTGCATCCTAAATTCCCTGAGGGTGGTAAAATGTCTCAATACCTGAATGACATGAAGATTGGAGACACAATTGATGTCAGAGGTCCATCAGGAAGACTGCAATATGCTGAGAATGGGAAGTTCTTAATAAAGAAGTTCAGAAAAGATCCACCCGTCGAAATAGTGGCAAAAAAATTGAACATGATTGCTGGTATGCACTCACAAATCAGTTTAATAATAGGAATGGCAAAGATTTATGCATATGGTCACTTTTGTTTGTGGGCATTTATAACAAACTCCGTATAGACAGATGTTCACACTGAACCCAATCGCAGTTGTATTGCTACTCCTGATGGCTAAGATTGTCGCTTAATAGGTATTAGAGGCAGCATTTGATGTATGAGCTGATATGCATAATTTTTTTTTAAATAAAAATAAGTGTGACAGTGGTACCATGCAGGTCAAACCTTGTAAAATTACTTATTAGTAATGTTTCATAAGTTTTGCTTTTTTCATATATATAAATAAGCACTTACGTCTTTATGAATTCTTAAATGTTAGATTATCTTATGTAGAAATGTAATTTTATCTCTCAATATTTTTAACAGATAAAGTATACTATTTGATTTATCAACTAATTGCTTTTAAGTCCAACATTGCAAACTATATTAGAAATCTTGACCTAGAACATATTTTTTTTGTTGTATCAAAGTAGCAAGTGTGCATGCAGTCCATATGAAGATGTCACACCTGTATTCAATTGTATATAGACCAGGCGTCCTGCCTGAAGTCAATCACAAGTGCTACTCGTAAGGACTAAGATATTTGCCTCATGTGTAAGTGAACCCGCTCAAGAATTGCTTCAGGTTACAGATAGATATGGTCCTCTTATAATACCTTTTCTCTTGAAGATGACAGATTCTATCCTTAGGAATTATTTACTTCATTTACCAGATACTGTTTTCTAAATATATATTGTAAATATGTTTTTACATTAACAAAAATTACTGTTTTGCTTCATAGGTTTATTTCATTGAAAGTGACAACATATATTTTAAATTCATATGTGTTCAGTAATTCATTGAAAATGGTCTCAGTAATTAGTAAGTAATCAGTCTCAGTAAATTTGATGGGAATAAAATTATTTAAACATGCCTAGGATATTGCAATCCATATTCGTTTTAACACAAAGAATATGTAAACATTTATAATTCTCATAATCCGCTATGAAGCAACTCTTGAGTTTTGGTTGGAGGAACAGTCTCCAGCTAGCTATACTTGCGAAGCGAGGCTACCATCTTAATTTTTAGGAACAGCAACGCATCTACATGCGACCTCAAAAAGAATTTCAGTCCTGATTGAGGTTTTATGTGAATGACCATGAACTGCATTGACTATTTATCATCAGGTAGCTTGCACGTTCGTTTGATACACTTTAAAATAAAAGTAAATCCGACAATAATTATTACTCAGTATAATACAAAAGCAGGGGTGAGTCAACTAACGAATGCCAATAGACTAATCTCTGTCAGCAGTTTATAATTAATTCACTTTGTTGTCGTGGGTAGTGTCAGTAACCTTTATATAACTATTTATTTACAGGTGGCACTGGCATCACGCCAATGCTACAACTGGTCAGACATATATGCCATGAAGCAGACGATCAAACTGAACTGCGACTACTATTTGCAAACCAGACTGAAGAAGATATTCTGCTGAGAGACGAACTTGAAAAATATCAAAGAGAATATCCCTCTCAGTTCAAACTGTGGTACACAATTGATAGACCAAATGAAGGTAAAAATTATTATTTATTTAAACCTATATATTTTCAAGATGTTGATATTTTTACCTATAATTAAGCTTGTATAGATTTATCAACTTGTTATTTTGACAAAATAATAAAATAGACTAAAAATAAAAATATAGTGAAATATAACAGTCTCCTAATGAGTCATACACATTTTTGGGACTATTTAGTTATGACATGTATGACATAATCTAATAATTGTGCAATATTAACTAATCAGGGTTTTACTCTGTTTGCTTGTTTCGTTTATGCTCAATAAATCCATATGCCTATAAGATTATATCAAAGTACCTATGACATTTAGGTATTACACAGACAAAACCATAATGTTTGCTAAGTACTTATTTATATAGCAAATAACTATTATTTATGTTGATTTCGATTTACAATGTGTGAAATTAATTGCAGGATGGGAATATAGCAAAGGTTTTATAAACGAAGAAATGATTAATGACCACCTGTTTCCCCCTGGCGATGACGTGTTCGTGTTGATGTGTGGCCCACCGCCGATGATAAACTTCGCGTGCACGCCTGCCTTAGACAAACTGGGTTTCAAGGAAAATCTACGCTTTGCCTACTAAAATAAGACAATAAATCAAAAGAAAATCAATTATTTTCATATAATATATTATATTTGTAGGTACTTGTGTATGTACAAAGGTTGTAGTTATTTGTAGTTTTAGACAATATATGTTTTCATAAATCATATTATTACTTTTTTGTGTACAACTAAACCACATACAGTCTCGCGGTTTGTGTTGGACTTAAATGATTACCAAGCAACTTTAGATGTATTTGTGATTTGAAGGGTAGCCGTACGTACGTAAACCTAAAACGATGGAGAACTATAGTTCGACCGGGGAGATACAACCGCCGCCCTCATAATCCACCGTAAAGCATTATGTTTCGGTTGGAGAGGCGCGCTTGTCGGCTATACTTTGAAGCGAGGTGACCATCTTAGTCCTCAGCAGCAGCAACGTATCTAAGTTCGAGCTCAGATAGGATTCCGGACCTATTTGTGGTTGTACGTGGATATCTATGGGCTGCGACTCCTTACCATCAGGTGGTTTGCATGCTCGTTTGCTACTATTCTCTCATAAAAGAAACAGCTTCTAGGTCCATTCTAAGAGGCGTTATTTAATGAAAATCGACAACCTGATTAGCCACTAATCTCCAAACTGGCCGTATCTTCGATTCGCATTGGAACAACTTGGTGGAGTATGACCATATCTTTAGTTATGGGGATCTCTGCATATTAGTGGGCATAAAAAGGGTCGCAGCCAATTATTTGTAGTCTCAGCCGAAATTTAGTTGCTAATATGTTTTTTTATGAAAATGTTTCTAGTAGACCTTAAGTATATCTTTCATAAGGGAAGGTCAAAAGAGAATGCTTCGCATGAGAAACTAAGAGTAATATAATTATAACATTACAAACTATCAATTTTGGCTTTTCAATTTATGGACAAATACATATAATCTGTTGTCGAACAAGTGTTACATAATTCTACGCCATTTGATTTCATACGAGCCTACGAGAGCACTTGTAAGTACCTTTATTCTTAAACTATTGCCGCTTCAAAACACGCCCGCCACTATGATAAGTAACCCAATTAAAGAAATTTACGTTGATACGATATATTAGTTACCAACGCAGTGTTTCAGAAGTTTGTATTTTATAAGATACTTACCATGTTTTCTTTTGCCATTTTATTATAAATTACTAGATACCTAGCAAAATTGACGATTTTTATGATTACTTTATTTTTGTCCAATAAACTGAAGTAACACCACAGCGTAAACAAAAATAAGCGATATAAATCTGAAGGGCAATTTGGAATCCACCTGCAAGAGCCCGTAGATGGTGAAGTTAGGAGGTAGTTCTTGCAGCAACCAAAGCGTTTTTTTTGCGCATTCGCTCACTGGATCTGTAGGCAAAAATACATATCTATATACTTAAATTTGAGCATTTTTATGGGATCTAGGGCAGTAATGGTTTTTTGTACAAATAGAACTAGTTATGTATACTATAGGGGAAGCACCGTCGCCACCTTCATATTCCGCCTTAAGGCGAATTTCGGTTGAAGAGGTGCTGTCGCCAGCTGTATTTACAAACCCGGTGATCACCTTGATACCTACTCAATAGGAGCAACGCATCCAAGTTTCATCTCAAATAGAACGGTAACAACACTACCGTTTCGTATAATTAATTAAACGAACATATTAATTACATTACCGTCTTGATGAAAATTTAAAATTGCGAGGCACAATTTTTGTGTAAGTTCAACTTCTTTCCTAAAAAGTTCCGCAGTAGAGCTAATAAGAATTAATATAATCATTTTCTCAACGACTTCCAATGTAATCGATAAAATAACGCATGTTTCTGGGAGAGTTTGCTGAAAAAAGTATATTTATTAACCCTACATTTATTATTAGATACATATTTAACTACAGGTATTACATGTTAAAAATAAATATAAATAGGAGTAATAATTTATGTACTTGATAGATTTATAAGTAAGGTGAGAAATGGTGGATGATTAGGGGTTCACGTAATGTATGTATGTATGTATGTAGCACATATACCAGTACTTTGTATACTTCCATATCTGGGTAATTTATAATTAACACTTTGTAGTCGGGAAACGAGTAAACTCATACCCTTTTTATAGTAAAACATGGGTGACGAGTTTACTTGTTCTGTTGTGCGAAGTGGTAAGACGCACGAAACTTGTAAAGAAGGGACTCAATACGGGTATTGTCGTGGATTATCTATTATTGACGGTCTTCGACCTACCAAGAAAGTTAAATTAAGTGAAATTACAATTTGGATTTTTCGCCATTCAGTACAATGATTACATTTTTTTAATCTTTGATCGCCCCATAACAAAACAATCCTACCCTTCATTTATATGATTTTCTTATTTACTTACCTCAACTTTAAATGTAGTGAACGTTGTCATAATACACGTCATTGACCAAATGAAAAAGTTTGAATAGAACACAAACAACTGAAAGTAAAATTCTATATTACTACGTTTAATAAAATATACTTACATATGGTTACTTGGACATAGCATTCGAAAAGATACAACGTAAAAAAGTAATGTTTTCATTTATTGAATACCTATGTAGATATAACAAACGAATATGTAGTTCATCGATATTTTCCTACGTCGTTAAAGTAACCGATAGTTAACTTTGGAGTACCAGAGATTTAAACTCCGTTATCTCATCACTCGCAATATAGGATTATAAGTGCAGGAGGCACTTAAAAATAAGCTGTAAAGTTACTTTTCTTTAAATATATTTGACGTGTAATGCATATAGTTTAATATTTTTCTTTCTATAAAATGGCTTACTAAATATAATCAAATTAAAATTATACCATCTCACTTGCTACAGAGCATTTTTTTCTAAAATAAGTTGAAGGCTAGGTTGAAAATTAAGGTTTAAACTTACCATACATTTATAGGTTCTTGATAACAAATCATACGAAAACAAACTCCTTTCCACAACGATAATAACATCGCTTAGCTTCGAATTATTATAGTTTCCTGGTACTTCCTTATCACGAACGCAATATTTTATAAATGCATGATTAATATTTTGAATACTTCGTCTTAAATAGTTGCATGTTTTTGTCCACAACAAAATATCAATTTCTAATGTAAGATAAGTCACTAAACTAAAATATACGGCCATATGGTGACTTGGACCTACCAAGGCATTTGAGATTATTTTTTGAACAAAGGATAAGCATAATCCTAAGACAATGAAATCTAAGTAATCCACTGTCCTTCTTCTTATTATCCAACCAGATGAATCCAAACTCCCGCACATTCGGAGCGAAACCATACCAGATTTACTTGTAAAAGGCAAGTTGATCAATTGGATAAAATAGATTAACATCGTAAGGAATAATCTAAAAGACCAATGTATCAAGTTGAAATCTTGTTCTTTTGCAAAAATATGGTACGTTTCATAAAAGTAATATAAAGATATGAAAAACCAAATTGATGTCCATATTTTCTGAAGACGACTTTTCGGATGAATTAAACTTCCACATATAGAATATCTTGTTGTTCCCGTTATAACTTGAATAAAATATATAAGTTTAATTGATTGCAAAAATAACGCAGAACTATTATTAACCATCACTTTGTACATCAGAAACCTAATTATTTAAGTATTTTAGTTATAATATATTTTAAATATGTCAGTAAGTATCTTAAGTAAGTTATTTTTCAAAGATCATATTTTTAATGCTCCTTTGACTGTTTTTAAGGAAGTAAGAAAGTAAAACTCAAGTCGATCAACGTTTATTCTTCTTTAAATATATTTAGGTAAGGATAAAAGCAACTTGATAAAATCAACCCCACTTCAATTTTATTTTCCGATGAAATGTTTTATGGTTGTAACATAAATTAGTCACAAAGTAAAAGCCGTTTAAAGTGCCATCAGTCTTTAACTATGTACCATCAATAAAGGTGCTTTAGTACCTTAGGGAATAAGTCTGTCACTATTTTAAATTACTCACCATTTACTTAATTAGCATTTAATGTTAGTCGAAATAACTTAAAATGGATTTAATCATTTGCTGTCGCTTTAACGATCTTTAGTAGGTAGCTGTGCCCGCGACTTCGTCCGCGTTTATTTTAGACATATTCACAATATGAAATAACCTACGCACACATTCTGTCATTATTTAATTTCTCGCCCAATTTAAAAAATATAAACTTAACATATTATGCACCGAAACCTTCTTCAGGAATCACTCTACGTGTTGTAGATAACTGTAAGAAAATGCATCCCGTACTTATTGAGTTTATCGCGAACAGACAGACAGACGCGACTTTGTTTTATAATATGTATTCATTTGCTTCACAATATATATACATGTAAGTAATTGGAAGCAAGATATACGATCCTCTCAAGGGATACTTTGTATATTACTGATATACTTGAAAGTAGCTTTTAAAAGTGATTGCGTTCTTAAATAGGTTTTATTTTACTTTCAGCCATTGAGTTCGGCATATACGGTAGATACAACTATGGAAAATAATATAGAATCATTATCTGCGGATATATTGGACGAAGATTTTATTAAACTTTTTACATTTGTTAATTTTATGCAGAGAATATTTGGTTTTATGAGAGTGGACTTTAAGCATAGATTTGCCACTGCACCTTCCAAGTTATATTTTCTCTATTGTTTGCTTTTATGGATTTTTACTTCGACATCGTTAATTTACTACACATTCAACTGCAAGATAAGTGAATATTCACTCATAAAAGGTGTTTACTTCAAAATCTGCAATTGTTTCCATTACTCGTGGATTTTAATAAATGCTTACAGTGACCATTTTTGGAAAGGAGAGAAATACGTTTGCTTTTTTGTGAACTTGCAAAAAATGGATCGAGATTTACACATGAAAAATACGAATAAACGTATTTCGATGTTGGTTGGAGGTTGTATGGCCGCCAATATGGCGATTATCCTTATCTGGGCAATATTTTATAACATAGATGTTATCGATGGTTTTTGTCCAACAGCAAGCATAATTCTAATTCCTGGGATTGGCAATTGCTTAGAGATGTTTTTCATAATCTTCATAATCTATTTTATTTCTATAAGAGTGGAGTATATTAATAACGTATTAAAAAGCATGTTAGACGTTGATCAACAAATAAAAATGTGTGAAGTACAATGTATATCTACTGACATTGAATTAAATCAATCTTCTGATGAAAAAACATGGCAATACCTCATTCGTGGAATGTATGACATACTATATGTCATATCAGACTTCATTGATATTTTTCAGTATACAGTAAGTATTGAATAATTGTAGTATTTTTGCTAAACTAACTTATAATCCACCCGGTAGTAAACGACTTGTGACGCAAACCTTGTCCATGGGCATCTGAATTTAATGAATAATTAAAAGGTCCTATCCATAGCTCCGCGATGAGCAAGTTATAAAGCCTAATGCCAAAGCCTTGCCCACATGGCACTGTACAACGTCCTGCACGGCATACAGTAAAACCTTCAAAAAGAAGAATACTTAGAACCTAGAACCCTGGTCATTGTATTGAACCTGTGGAAAAAGGATTATGTCACAAACGTACTAAATAGGCACTAAACGTGTACACCAATTCGTAGGCACAATCAAGCTTGTTGCAAATTTATTAAATCTCTAAAACATGGGAAATTATATGTGCATTTCGTCGATTTAAAAATTCAAAGCATTTATTAAGTATCCCATACGGAAAAGGTACACCTGAAAATTACGTACTGATACTTGAAAGTGGAATATAGTAGTAGAAGTGTAATCGTACATCGATGCGTTGCTATTGCTACTCCTGAGGACAAAGCTTGTTGCTCCTCTTGTTACTTTTCGTTTCAAAGACTGTTTGTCATTTATTTTGGCTATGCTTAGTCACTAGTTTGATAACCATTCTGATATCGACAATGTTACGTAGACATGTTTGCTTCAGATTACAAAAAGTCCACAATTAAGATTAAGTTACATTAGTATCCTTGGATAAATTAAACACACATTTAAAGATGGGAGAACAATAGTTCGACCGGAGGGTACCACGGCCGCACTCATAATCCGCCGTAAAGCATTACTTGTGTTTCGGTTGGAGAGGTGAGGTTGCCGACTACTTTGAAGCGAGGCGACAATTTTAATCTTCAGGAGTAGCAACGTAACTACGTTAGAGCTCAGATAAGATTTCAATCATGTTTGTGGTTATACGTTATAACGTCTATGAGTTGCGTCTACTTAACATCAGGTGGTTTGCAAGCTCTTTTGCTACTCTTTTCACATAAAAATACATTTATACTTCTTCGATCTACTTAGATTTAACGTTAACATTAGTTTTTGATACGAGAAAATATCGCCACTATCTTAGTGTGCTTAGCTGTCTTTTTGTACCACGTAAGATAGTACTTAAATTGACTATTTTTCTTCACAGATATTCTGCTACACATGTCAGTTAAATATCTGGTATATGATCATAATACAAAGCGTAATTGAATTATTTAAATACCAGGTAAGTAGGTATATAAAAATGGAAATATAATTAAAATAAAATAAATTTATCGATCAATTTACTTACTGTTTTATCTAAATTCATTTGTTCACAAAACGTTACTTTCTGAATAATTCAAAAACTTTATGAAACGTATTGGAAGTCCTTGATAAATTAATATATGTGTATACATATTGTATACATATTTAAAATATAAAACAAAAAGTGGAAAATAACACTATTGGACCGAACATGTTGTATTTATGCCAGTAATTACGAAGCGATTATACTTAGGTGCTCATTAAGTGGTTACCACAGCCCATAGATATCCGAAAACACCCTGAAGTCTTATCTTACGTAGATGCGATAATTTTGAACTCTCGAAAACTAACTTGATAACTATATCTCACTTGTTAATTTTATTTCATAAACGACCTGCCATTTTTTTATTTTACGTGACAACTATTTTAGGAACCATTGTGCTAAACTAATGTATTTCAACAGTTTGTAGTGGCTTTCTGCCCATCGTTCTGCGTTATCGTCCTAGTTCCTTACACTATGGCCGTATTACTTGTTCTGTGCTATTTTGCTGAAAAGCTCACCAGTAAACTGAAGACTGTAAAAAAACTCTGCATCAATATTCTCTCTTCGCATACCGATGGTAAATATCTATAACAAATGAAATTATGTTTTTCTACCTATGTAGATAGATACCTACTTTGTAATGTGCACATAGTAATAATTATATTTGCTGTTCGAAAATCAATCCAAAGTTTAGATTGATCTTTTGGTTTCGGTACCCGATTTTACCTGAAGGGACCTATAACCTCGATATTAATATAGTAATGTAAAGTACATATGTATATCTGTCTTGAAACTAGTATGATGTAGACCTATTCGACTAAACAAAATATGCTCAATATTGTTTGTGTCTATAGAAACTTCGTTATATTGTTACGGAACAAAATACTTATGAAGAATTATTAGATTCGTTTTAGTAATAGTTACAAATGTTTTAATATGACAACTAAAAAGCGAAAATATTAGTGAAAGTATAAAACAATACTACAATATATAATAATATAAGAACATAAAGTACCATAATTTCATACCACTATTTTGACACAAACTGCATAACGACATATGGGTTACCTCGATAAAGAATGCTTTGACAAACATATTTGATTTTGATATTCGACTTTCCATTGGAACCGAACACAAAGGTGACCCTTAACGCCGAATAGTTAAATAATCTTTCCCATTATTACACTTCATTAACGTAGAGAACAAAAGATCGAAGCGAATGTAATCAAAGAAGGAAAAAAGGGAGATAAGATCCGAAACGTTTCATAGTGGCTAATAGCTTAAGCAACGACGAAAAAAAGAGCTTGAGGAAAACTCGAGGAGAAACAAATGAAATCCAAAGTTCATCACGGCGTAAATAATACAGCTCTCATGGAATTAAAGGGAACTAGAAATGTTCTGCAGAAGCAAAGAAAAAAATTATAAAGGGTTTAACATTAGGAAATTTTCAAATTACAATTATGGGGATGTTATCCACAAAAATTAAAGAAGTATTAGACATAATTAAAAAAATGACTAGTAGTGGTGCAACTTGTGCAGTGTACCGAAGATTCATAACGGAGTCTTGACCTACCGATGTACGATGGGTCCAGAAATTGTATGAAACTTGAAACGTTATTTTTTTTTTGTTTATTTATTTTGGTTATTAATATTGTTAAGTATTCATTATTAAGTTTACGTATTTCGAATAGATTTTTCTTCATCTTCAGAAAGCCGAGAGTGGCCGTAGCTAGGAGTAGATTTTTAAGAATTCGTGCAGTCAGGTCTTTTGTATTTTTTTTATTAAATTTGTCATGTTTAGATACATACAAAACTAAATCATCTGAAAGAAACTCGATTACTTAGCATACCTACTACAATTATGAGTTTAACTTTTTATTTTTATTTTTTTATTATGGAAGAGTAAGAAACGGGCATGCAGGCTACCTGGTGTTAAGCGGTTACTGCAGCCCATGGACAACCACATCCAATCTCACATAGAACAGAATTTCTATTTAAGGATGGACGCGAATGCGTTCCTACACTTGAGGACTAAGATGGTCGCCTCCAATTATGTGTATCCGGCAACCACACCTCCCCAACCGAAACGCAATACATGAAGAACATGTTGTTTTACTGCGGGTTATGAGGGTGGCGGTGTTACCGCCCCGGGCGAGCTCTAACGGCTCTACCACCTTTCAATGTCTACAAAGACGCACGTTACCTAATGTGAAGTGATCGCAACGACTCATGGACATCAACATGGGTTTTTGGGTTTTATCTTATACTTAAATCATTACAAAATCCATAGAAAGTCATCTCGCTCTAACTTTATGGTATAAAAATAACCTAAGCTAAAGATTATTTCGACCCTAAACGAAGGTGGTAAAAGTGTGTTCTGGAGATACCACCGCTGTCTTAAAAAACCTTAAATGATGTCAGAGAGTAGAACTATATATCTCATGGGGTGGTACCACAGCTAATTAATATAATCCGCTGTAAATCATTTTTTTGTTACAAAGTTTTGGTTGCCAGCTACACTCACAAGTGTGCCATCTCAATAGTTAGAAACAGCAATAGATTTGCAAGCAACTGATTCCAACGCAATTCAAATCCTTTCAATCCAAATTGAAAGATGTAAGAGTAATGTTTTTTTAGTTTCTTTCGCAGCCTAATCAAAACGACATCTTACAACTTACTGGTACTTTATTGACGTTCAAAACGAATTCTGTGAAAATTTATTTTGAAAAAATGATTTCCATTTCATTTAACATATGTGTAAAGATCAGTTAACACTTCGCCTGGATGATCAGTTACTCTTCTAATAAATCCCTTATCCATGCCTGGTTACAAAACATAAAAAAGACGCATTCAATTTAAAAATTTACTTCTGGAGTATAATTTATAGACCAAAGTTTCGGAGCGAATACCCCTGATAATTGTCACGAGCATACGCTTGAAATTTTTACACCCCAGCGGTTCGAATTTCGCAGCTTTGGGATGAATAAATGGCAAATTTCCGGAATGAATAAATGGCAAATTTCGAGGTTGGAAATATGGCAACTTTTGTGGTCCGACGGGTTTCATCTGTGTCCGCAGTTAGCTCTGGGCAATGAATTTTTCCGCACTCAATGACGAAATCTTTGGTTAAACGCTTTATGTCTTATTGGCAAAATGTACAATGATCCTATTCTCAGAATGTCAAATATCCATAATTAATTAAACATTTGCATTATTTTTTGTGAATAGGACATATTGGTTACATTATTACTATTTGGGCCTTTTGCAACCTTCTTTGCGCCTAAATCAAACCTATTACTTGTCAAAACTATCTTACATTGCAACGAATGACGATGAACGAATGAATACATTGCAATAGTGTCAAATTTACAAATACAAGAACCGGTTCGACAGAGTAGGTACCATCTTTAGTCTCATAATCCGCTTGCAAGATTATATTGCCGATAGACACTGTAGTATTAAAATGTATTTTAAACTATTTTTAAAACTTAAAGTTGCCATTATTTGAAACATTATTAATAATTGATATGAATCAATAATTAATCGTGTCTCAAATATTTTTGTCTATAATTTCATTTTACACTATAATTGATTATGTTTCAAGTTATGATATATTTTAAATATTTTATTTTACATTGCAACTCCCAAGCAAACCTAATTCAAACTAAACTAGGTATAGGTAACGTGACCATACGTGCTGTTTTCAATGGTGCCGTCCCTTCTTTCGGTTCGCCGTCCCTATGTTCCCACGGTACAAAAAAAATGTCCCGTTTTGAGTAAAAGTAAATGGTCAAGTTACGTGTATCAAAATACCTATTCGGAAGGCGCAGAATTATTTTTAACACGCATTTATATGCTTGGGTGGTATGTAACGGAATCTTTGAGGTCAATTTTTATCGGTTTCTAGAAGTTTGATTAATTTGAGAGTTTGAGACATTGCACACGTATTAAGGACCGATGGGAATGAAATAATATGAAATAAGCAAAATAAATAATAGTTTAAAACAAAAACTAAAAAAATATGCTTTTATAAAGAATCCAACTAAAAAAGCATAAATAAGAAAGAAATTGCAATGTATAACAAGCGTGGGATGCTTTCTCAGTTAATTTTACTAATATTTATTTCTTTTTTCTTTTCGTCTAAGTAATAACTAGTAATAAATTTTATACGGTACAGAATTTTAAATGCATAAGATTCAAAATTTTAGGTAGGTATGAGCTTTAGACCTTAAACGACTACTTACAATATTTCGAACAACAGTATTTTTAACGATTTATATGCCGGAGCATAGTTAATCGTTTACAAAAAATAATTATTTAAGGTTGGTTATAGATGTCAACTTTAACAGGGTTCTATAAAGCTCTTATACAAGTGCCGTCGAACAGTCGTTAGCATGATTCAGAATACTAGTAGCGCCATCTAGTTTACTTTGTGGATCCAAACCTAACAGCGCCATCTATTGTGAAAGAGATAAAACATTGTGAACACCTTAACTGTTCGGCTATGTTTTACTTTCCCTATTACCATTTTATGCTCCTATTACCGTTTTTATATTAACTGTATTTGAAATGCTTCGTTTTAATTAAATTATTTAATGTTGCGGCGACCGATTCAAATTCTTTTAATCATACAGATGTTGTTTTTTGAGAAAAATCTTTTGAAGCTTTAGGATTTAATTTTAAAAAGCCTTACGAATAATGAATTGATTATTTCAAATATGTACATATTTCATAGGTAATTAATATTAATTCGATCACTACTTAATTTTGTAAATATAGCTAACATATAAAATCATGAATGCTATTGAAAACGCGTGAAAGGTAAGCAATTAAAATGGATACTATAAATTCGAAAATAACGAAAAAAAATCCTGATTGGAATAAAAAATGGGGCGTGAATTTTTTTGTGCGAACGCAGCTTAAAGTTTGAATAACACTCGAATACAATGTATTTTAATCAGCAATTGCTGGGTACCGGCGTTTTGCCGCTCTGTCTGTGAGTAGTTTCGTCACATTATTAAAATTTAATGGTGGGAGAACTATAGTTCGACTTGGGAAGTACCACCGCCGCCCTCATAATCCGCTGTAAAGCATTACTTGTATTTCGGTTGGAGAAGTGCGGTTGCCAGCTACACTTTGAAGGGAGGCGACCATCTCAGGCCTCAGGAGTAGCAACGTGTTTGTGGTTGTACGTAGATGTCTATGGGCTGCGACTGTGAGAAGAGTAGTAAACGAGTATGCAAACCACCTGATGTTACGTAGTCGCAGCCCATAGACATCCACGTCTAACCACAAACACGACTGAAATCCTGTCGCAGATATATTACTACTCCTGAGAACTAAGATGATCGTCTCGTTTCAAAGTGCAGCCGGTAACCGCACCTCTCAAACTGAAACACAAGTAATGCTTTACGGCAGATTCTGAGGGCGGCGGTGGTCCTTCCCCGGTCGAACTATGGTTTTTCCACCTTAGTTCGCGAGGATTCAATATCATAATACATTCTAATAAAACAAGCAATGCGGAGCACGGTTTTCACCTCAGAATGGAATACCCTTCACGGGTATTGTTTTAAACAGTTTAGTTGGAACCACTAAAACTAATTTGAGTTGAGAAAAAAAACATAACACTTGATACTATTTTGAAAACCGTAAGTTTTCTCATAACTAGTTGTTGTTGAGTTTCTTGTGGATTTAAAGGTGGTCTTTATAAGAAAGCTGGTTTATTTGCTGTCTTTTAAGTACACAAAAAGTATTCCCCGACAAACAATTATTTGACAGTGATCGCGCGCTGCCGGTGGTCCGTTCAGTTCTAGCGATTGTGTCGTCCGTAGTGAGGTTGTCCTCCGTGCGTCTACCCCACAGGTATCGCCGTTCGTTTCTTAACAATTGTTATTATTTTCGAATGCTTACAAGACATTGTAAATAAATAATGTCTTGTGACAACAAGATATTTGTTAATTTTTATACTACTTAATTTTTATACTAATGCTAATATTGT
>DWON01000847.1:0-28586 GCA_018251015.1 Phocides pigmalion okeechobee | reverse complement strand
CCCCAACCGAAACACAATACATGAAGAACATGTTACTTTACGGCGGGTTATGAGGGTAGCGGTGGTACCGCCCCGGGAGAGCTCTAACGGCTCTACCACCTTTTAAAAGCAAACTAAAAATGATACACGACCTTCATTGGAAAGTAATCACTGTCACCCTAAAGACATTTTCGAAGTACATTATAGCTGTAAAGATATAAAAGTTACTGTATTAAAAATATTTTTAAGTAAGCAATCAAAATCAAATAAAAATGCAGATAACATGATGTTATTTGGAAACCACTCCAATTATAATAGGAATCCTAAAGTTGATCACGAATGTTTTGCTGCCGCTGAGGACTAAGAAATACTTCTCAATGTTTTCTGAAAAAAGATGTGAGGACGAATGTTTAGTGGCAATTTTGAGAATACTCTGAAAATTTTGACTAATTTTAATAAAATTATTTACTCTTTTCGCGAAAGAACCATTTCGTTTTAGGTCAATTCAACAATAAATTGCTTTATAATAAATTACATGAGTAATGTTTTAATAGGTCTGCATTATAACGAGTTGGAAAGCTCCAAGGCAACACTTTTATTGCTTTTGCTAGTAGTTTAATATCAATTAGATGGAATTAACGGTCTACCGAATGAATGAACGTTCCCTAACAAAGAAACTTTAGTACCTAAAGTAACCTGGACAAACTTCTAAACAGTCATTTCTTCGGCTTTCTTAGTTGTATTTTTTATGCTTAACAAGTTACAATGTCCTCTGAACACCTCAGCTTTATTTTAGGGTTGGAGTTTTCAACTTCGTAATTAACTAATCAAAGAATCTTCTCGAACACAAGAGAGTTGCTAAACTATTTAGTCGTTATGAAGCTAAAGTCTTAACTTTATGCAAATAAGTGTCTCCGTCAACTCGGTACAATAAAATTTAAGCTGTAACTGCTATTTGTTGTGGGGAATGCTAAACTGCAGGGGAATTAAAACTACTGCACTATCCGGAGGCTTGTGCACGTGGTTTAACAGTTTGCTTAAATTAGCCTAATTGTAGTAATGATTCAACTCTCATTCATTCCGGCGCACGCTGCCCACATTACGTCATTAGACTACTTGGAAATTTTCGACGAACTGTTACGAAATATGAATATCAACGGTTTCGTAAAAATAATTTATCACGCTAATCGCTCTTATCGTAACAGATGTATCCACAAAACGTTGACCGTGACGGTATTTTGTCCGTAAATGCAATTTGAATACACGCACCATAAAATTGGTAATATATCTTTGTAAGATTTGAATGTCTTGTTTGGATTACGTTAAATTGTTTCCAAAGATTTGTACTTTTTCCTTACGCCAGCTTTTTTCTGTAATAAATCATGTATTTTAGGTAGCAAAAAATAACTAAATCACTCGGTGTTAATTATCATTTAAGTCCATGACATGGCAACTTATAACTTAACAGTAAGTTCATAGTCATCATTAAGGAAGATTAATTTATGTGAAGTAAGTAAATATTATTAAAGACACCTTTAACGACGATCAGTTCGATTATAATTAATGCGAATATAATAATTAATGATCGTTAAAATAATGTGAATAACCTCGTGACCTGAATTTATGTAGTAAATGGTATTTTTAGAAAACTCGATATAAAGCGAAAAATCGAAATCCTTGTTGTCCATCCGACCGTTTGTTACTCAATCTGTCAAAATTTTTATAAGGATTGAATAACTGATAGACATAATACAGTGAACTTAGCTTTTTTTTTAAACTAAGGTCACATAGCTCTGTGACTTGTGAAAATCAATGTGTGGCTTATCCAAAACAATCGACAAAATTAAACAACGAGCATGTTAGCAGTCCTCATTATTATCAATATATAAAATTATCAGAGACTCCAGAGGTATAGTGACAAAACATCCAACAGAAACATTAACCGGTGTCTCCACCAATTTGTATAGAAGACTGCTTCGCGGCTAACTTCATTGTGAAGAAGGACATGTACCCAACAGTGGGATGTAATAAAGTTTGTTATAAATACCCACGAATAAAAACTCAGTCTTATAGACAATACGGCGTTGATGTCACATACTTTAATATTCGGAACTAACTCAACAAACCTATTGGGTACTTTCCGTTGACATAATAATGAACATATGTCTAATATACTCAGTATGCGAGTCCGATTCGCGTCTGACTTTTATTTTGTTATGAATACTTCTAACTTTAATTGAATTTAGAATATAATGTGTAACTATTCAATCGTATCCAACTATCAAAAATCTATTCCTTTATTATGTATCAATTAGCTTGCAACATACATGAATATACCATTTCCCTTTTCATGACGCGCCACACTCCAATAATCGTATTGAGAGTTTATATGTGTACATAGTACAATAAATAAAAAAGTAAAGGTTTGTGTGTGACGTTAGGCGCGGCCCGTTCACACAGAGCACAGGATCTGGGCTCTATTTGCTGCGCTCGCGCACTCAGTCATGTGTGTCACCGCTCCCAGCTTGTACGGCACGGCTGCTTCGGGATGTTATGCAAATGTGTACCGAATTTGTCTCTTTGAATTGGAATCTGAAACACGAATTATAAAGATACGTTTTTTAATACACTTCAGTTTTCCAATCGCTCCTAACCATACCTAAAGTAAAAGCAATAAAAGCTAGCTAGCCAGTTGAGTCTAAGTTGTCATACAAAAACCATTTTTATGATACGTTTAATTACGGTTCATGATACTTTTTAAGTATGATAAACCACAACAAGGAATGACTATTAAAATTACTAACAATCAGCATTGAAAAAGCATAGTGCTAGTCCTGAAGGTCTTCATTAATTGTGGGAAGATAAGTGCCCAATAGTTTGACCTAAATATCATTATAACAAAAACACATAATTTAAAAAAGTATACGTTTTGTCAAAAATTATAAATAAATCTCTTCAAATCACCCCATATTTATTAACCTGTAATAGATATATACATATTCACAAAAGATATATCTAGGTATACATATAGAAATGTATATCTAGATTCTTTGATCGTAATGACGAAGATACAGATTAAATAATGGAATAAAAAAAGTATTATTCAGATCAAAACAAAAAGCGGTTTGCTACAACTATAAATCTGTCGTAGTAACTCTACATTAGATTTTGTATTCAAGACATACCTGTATTTCCGATATAGCTATTCATTGTAAGTAGTTCGTTTATCTTGATCTAGATCGGTTGATATGATTCATCGATAGAGCATGATAATTGTACTGAGTAGCATAGTTAAAAGTAGTACCCAGTATAAGATTACAAATTAGAATACTTAATTTTTCTGGAATAGTAATCAATACTTCAAAGGTGGTAGAGCCGTTAGAGCTCGACCGGAGCGGCACCACCGCCACCCTCATAACCCGCCGTAAAACAACACGGTCTTCGTGGATTGTGTATTGGTTAGGGAGGTGTAGTTGCCAGAAACACATTATTGGAGGCGACCATTAAATAGAACTTCTGTTATATTTGAGATTGGACGTGATTGTCCATGGGCTGCAGTGACCACTTAACATCAGGTGGCCTGCATGCCCGTTTCCTACTCTTTCACAATAAATAAAAATAAATTACATTAATTTTACCAGTACCATTAATAATTTCAGTTTCTTTTACAGTTTGAAATAGTTCATAGTTTTACACCTTCGAGCGTACATAACACTATAGGCAATAACTTAGTGCAGGAGTTGAAGGTTCGAATCTCTGGCTCCCACCCTAATTTAATTATGTGCATATCAGAAATTAGTATCGGGTGGATAAAACATCGTAAGGACATTTACATGCTTGAGTATTCTCCATACGTTTTATGGATTATGGCCTTACCATTTCCATTCTGAGAGGGGATTCATGTTTGTTACTGGGACAGCACTAAGTTGATCAGCATGATACGAAATACCTAATGGTATCAAACTAAAATAATATAATGTAGATGATCAGTGTCTTAGTAAATTATCAATAACCATAAAAAACTATTTTATTGGTCACGTAGTTATGTAACTATATACATAAATTGATACCTTAATTAGAGAACCCTTTTGTAATTATCATTCCTGTGAATAAAGCGGCAATCGATTACTTTAGTCATTCAAACACCAAATTTATTAATACAAAACCATACATATTTAATAAATTAAAAATTGGTAGAGCTGCTCAGTGTTCTAATATGAAACAATAATTGCCTTTTGATAGGTTATAATTGCCAGCTAACCTACATTTGAAGTTAATATCTTAGAACTTAGAATCAACGTCTATTATGTGGAATTCTTGTTATACGTAGTTGCGTTAAAAGTGTACAGGCGACATGAGCCACTTGTCAAAGGTGACCTTATTTAGTATAGTAGTCTATTTCTTAAAATAAAAAAAGTAATGCGTTATGAACTTTTAAACGTTTCTGATTTATTCCCAAACCAAAGTCTATTATTCCCTGATATTGTACTGAATCCTGGGGTGAAGTTTCTCTTTTATTCAACGGGTCGCCGTCAATGATACTTCATAATTTACCATTTCTGCCTAATCAAAAGGTTTTTCCAACCAGCGTAAGCATAATAAACCTATTCTCGCTATCTAGTCCAACCGACTAAGTTCAGTTCACCCACTCTGAATCGACTCAGAAAAGGTCGAAAAAGGCAAAGGTCAACAAACTTTATTGTAGGTTCACAAAAATGTTACGAAAGTGAGGTCCTGATGACCAAACTATGAACAGTATTTTATGTGTAAACTAGTTTCTACCTGTGACGTAATATAGTACTGTAACCTTTTTATTGTGGCAAACGGGTCTGAAGTGCCAACACTTTTCAGTGTCCAAATAGGACAAAATTCTCCCTGAAATTTATCAACGTTATTTCTGGTAACTTAGTAGGTATAATCACAAAGTGAATATTTTATCTTTCATTCTTCAACCCAAAATACTGCAGTACCATATTGCCGATATAAAGCAGAAATGTCATCACCTGAAATCAATAATCATGCATAGAACGGAATCCCGTTAGATTGTTTAAGTTAAGCTTTTATTATGATTAGCTTAAAGGTATTATGTGCTAGATTTATAAAAGTAAATTACTAAATAAAATATAATCTGTAATCAAATAGTAGTAGAGTCCTGAGCTCCTTCATAAGTATATCGATAATTGAACACTAAGCGTGAAATTCTTATGAGTAATTACAATATGCTTTACCACGTGATTTAAGCAGTAGAATATTGTAGTCACATGAATTCTTAAGAACAAATATCTAAATCTACTTACAAAAATACATGCATCAGTCTCCAACATAAATACGTAACAAAATTTTATTAGTAAATCATTTTTTTACAAAATTACGCGCCCTATTTTGTACATCCTTTAATTGTAATTATAGACCAATAACAACAATATGTACAAGTGCAGTTAGTCATTTCACCGGGCGCTGTAAACCTATTTATTTCTGTCACTGACTTTGGGCCAATTCGATTTCATGGACTAACCGTTGCCAAAGCCAACTGGCAAGCTATCTTACCCGAATACTATTTTACTTTAACTGAAACCGCTCCAATATTATACATGCCCTGACATAAACATTTTGTAACATTTAATTTAACGATATGTATTCATTTGCATCTTCGTGTATGTATTAGTAATATAGCAAAATACAATTTAGTCATTGTATTTTACTATATTACTAGTGACTATTCAATATTTAGTTTTAATGTGTCGTTATAACCATATTGATTGCGCTACCGAAGTCATTTATCAAACCTTTACTACGTATTTTATCTGCACCAGTCTGCTGCAAAATTTTCTATTGTGTATGAAATTGTGTTAGTACCGGTAGATTTAAGTTATGATCTACGTCATTATTTCTAACACCTCTATGGTTTGTTTGCTTAAGTTATAGACCAATACAATTTCTAGTATACTTCAAAACATGATGTAAAATGTAGTTCGAATAACAAATAAATGCGACATTATTTTCACCGTTATTGTTTACTTATCACGAACCACTGAACACGTGTTTTTAATTGACAGGAGAACGTTTAGAGCATTTGTCTACCACGCTGACCAAATTCTGATTTACCTATTCTTTTCACACATCCATCGAAATACTATAGAGCATATAGACTTTTGCACAGTGTTTACCTTCAACACCATTATAAATGATTATTTAAAGAGGCCACTATCAAAGTCTTCAGGATTATCAACGCATCTCATACAACCTCGAATAAGACTTTGGTTCTATTTAAGTTTGGATAGATTTCTAATAGTTGCAACGATTTTTACATGTGGTTTGCACATGTTAACTACTTTTCTGCCATATTAAAAATAAATAATAACTAATAAACACACGAAGTTGTCAAATCAGAATCTGACATTTGAACTCGGGCCTCTAGAATGGAAGCCCGAAAGTCATATAACTACGCTAGTGAAGACGGAAAAAAAGTCCGTGACCGTTGATCGCGAATGGAGTTGACTTCTGTGTGCGTAGATAGATTATTAATAATGCCACATTGTTATCGCTTACGTTGTTTTATCAGAGCATTGTTTGTCGATTCTAACCAGGTAGACGCGTGGGCTTTCTCCACAATTATTCCGTACACGTTAATTCAATATTGGTTTAGCACCATTCTACGTACGAACGAGTTCGAATGACCCACATCCTTCACCTCACTGACAGTTGTTTCCTTATCATTAACGTCACTATGTATACGTCTAAGTTTGGGTTAAATTGGAGTGTGTTGTCCAACTATGTATTACGTACCCCTTCATGTTATAGTGTAAATAATTTCGATTGTGTACCTGATAGTATGACATTGTATCGCATTTTGCCCTTAGAATAGTTTTATCGAGTTGTGCATTTTGATGACGTGAATCCATCTTAATGTAATTTAAATAGTTTTAAGCTTTTCTTTTAGATGTCGAAGTAGTAAATAAGTCTGTTGTTCATCTGTTGGTCAGTAGGGACTCTCGCCATTGGACATTCGGAGTCAACTTTAAACTTTATATGAAGTCTCATCTGAAATCGATCACAGATGCAATGCTATTTCTGAGGAATAAGACGTTCGTCTGATATGCAGTGAACCGGGAACCACATGTTTCCGCTGGAATGTCAAAATTACTTCACGCCTACAATTAATGTAGCGGTAGTACCTAGCAAGTCGAGCTATGTAAGTACCTCTTACTACCATCATGAAAAAAATATGTACAATGTTAGATATAATATTTTTAGGTATAATACGTTCGTTATTTTCTTGTTCGAGCTTCCTGTCTTTTATGTACGGCCTTAGTAAATGTACAATAAAGTAATGTCTAATAATAAACTATTTCGGGCAAACGTGGCCAAATACGAAATCTGGTTCTTTTCGGCCAAATAAGTGATGGTATATTTATTATTTATAGTTACGTAGTAGGATTAATTAAGTAATTTAATGTTTATTTATGTATTATATTTTTATTTTATACAGTTAGTTTTATAGATTTGATTGTGATTTACAGAAACCATCATGATCGCGCCGACATTCAAGGCGCGCTCGCCTTCACCAGGTATAATTTGGCATGTGTGGTGTTATTTTCAATTGATCTCTTTATACGATGAACATTCATTATGTCCTACTTTCATTTTAAGTATAAAATTTATAACAGAGCAATAAAAATCGATTGCTATAGAGATCCGAAAACTCTATCGCCGTTACTTGCCGTTACGTTAAAATTGTTTTACGTAACCTTTGAGTGTACAGAATAAAAATAATGAAGGTAAATTACGACACAACATATGAATGCTCACTAGGAAATGAAAATGTCAAGCAAAGTGTAAATGACAAAGTATAATAAAATACGCACATTAGCATGAGAATGGCGTGGATCGACCTTGCGATATGTCCGCGCCACGCTTATGTTAACGGGGAATATGCATACAATTTTAAATTCGTATTGTTTTTAATATAGTCTATATTTCTATATCACTAAATGATTGTTTTATTTTATTCATGAATAAAAGCATAATTTAAAATGACAAAAATATTCATATAATATAAAATATTTTCCATTGTATACTAATTCGTACCAAAATGTTGTTTTTAAAATATTTCACTTTACATATATATAAAGGAATGAAGTAACTATGAAGCATTAATCAGAATTCTACTAGCAGTGTGGATTATAAAAATGTTTTTAAATTTCATGCATATTCTCTATTGTTAGCAAATTGATTTAGACTCTGCTTGAAATTTACCCTCCTGTAATTGAATTTGAAAATAATGGAATGAAACTAATATTCGTTTTGAAGTGTTGTTCTGTTTGAGTTGTTGTGTGACTCACTAATTACCACTAATCGATAAACATCGATCTGTTTTCGAGCCGGATGTTGCGTACCGTTGAATTTATGTGTATTTTGAATTTTATCATGATTCCCGCTTTTAATTTCCTATAAATCTTATCCATTGTACACTTTTCATATATACGAGTATATTGACTGTCTTTGCAGTAAATTATATTTTATAAGATGTAAATATCCCACGTTAAGGTTCGTCTTATTTTAGTAATACAAGATTTTAGAGCTATAGCTGGACCGGAAAGATACTTCAAGCGCCTTCACAATCCGCCGTAAAATAACTCTTGTGTTTTCGTTGGAGGGGTGCGGTTATTACCACCGGTTTCACTTACTAGCGAGGTGATAATCTTAGTCTAGAAACGTAGCAACGCATTTACGTATGATCTTAGCACGGGACCTCAGTATTGTTTGAGATGATGTCGATGATCTGCAACGGATATTTAACATCCGGTAGCCTGCAAAATCGTTTGCTCCACTTAATAGAAAATTGTTGCCAAAGAAATAAAATGTTACCAAAAGTTCTTTCAAACGTTTTGTTACAAATTTACAATTGAAAGTAACAACTCTCTTCGTGGTTCCAAATACCATTAGTATCAAGCGAAAATTCAAGCTATTTTTATTATAAAGGGCGATTTACGGTAAACATGAAACACTATCTAGTATCACTATAAAGTATCTACGTACTATATTAAATTATCATTTTTAAACCATTTTTTCATAGTAAAGATATACGTTCTAGAGTATCTTTTATGTCAACCCTCTCCTTCGTAAAACTATGCATTTTACCAGTAGGTGATAGTAAAATTGTTCGATAAAGAATTTAGTTCAATTTAGAATATTTGTTTTTCATTATGTGTTATAGTGACGTGCAGATAGTTTTCTTGAAAAGTGTCTTCTGGTGTCACGTTCATTTCTAGTGTGCAACTATTTTTGTATTCCGGTGGCAAGCCTTAGTTATCAGCTTACTTACATATCTTACTCCTCAGGAATATCAATGCACTTAAGACAGGACCCCTGTTCCATATAGAGTTGGTCACAGATGTCTATGGACAACAGTGACCACATAAATTCACGTGGCTAACCATTATTAGGTAGTTAAATTTCAAAAAAGTGTAGTAGGTGTATGTATAATATGCATTTATAAAAAATCCAGTCAAAGACCGCAGTCTCATTTTCTCTCGTGGCTTATTTTCGAAAAAGATATTAAAAAATATGCAATAAAGGGAGCATTAGCATTTCACGTTATTGCTGCGCAAACGTTTTTCACGATACGCCTGTCAAAATGGACGAGTTTATCGAACGGTTTAATAAAAGAAATTGCTCGTTATTTTGTGCAGTTTTGTTTACTTTACTGTTTCACCGGACATTGGACTAGTGGAAATTCATCCATAACTATGAATAACGTTTAATTGTACATAATCTACTATGATTATAATTATTATATCTACATAATCAATTTTACTTCTTATTTACGTCGGTACTTTTACCCTTTGTTATTTTACTTAGTCTGTATAGTGATTTAAAAGGAGGGTTATGTTTAAACTTCACAAGAACTTTATAGCGTCACTAATTTTCAATTGTACTCCGAAATACTAAATTGTATAGTTTAAATGAGTCTGTTATTGATTTTGGGAGATCGTAGTAAGGCTCCTTGTATTTGTTTTAACTAAAATGGTTTCTCAATTCTTTTTATAAATCGAATTAAATTAATTATCATTTTTGTACTATGGTAATATTTTATAACATTTTGTAATTTTTAACGTAAACTTTTCCCGTCGTTTCACATTTACATCAATGTGTAAATGTATATTTTTCGTATTTTATCCCGATTCTATTTTAGTAGCAATCTTAGAAGTTGTTTTAAGTATGGCCAAATTATAAATTTTAGGGCAATAAATGCGTTAAGCATTCAAAATTATTTGGGGCTAGTAAAAGCAATATAATTGTTAATGTATGGTTGTTGTAGTTCTGTAAACGTCAACAAAACATGAGGTTGATAGTTAATAAAATAAATACCTCAAAAATGTTTTTTAAGCTAATTAAAATGTTCGTAGTAATTTACATAATTAAATTAAATTTTCTCTGATGCCACTAACGTCATCGCCATGTTATTGCGAAAAAGGTTGCTATGAAGGTAATCCTGATAACTCACGCAATATCCGTTTCAAGACAAAATTAGGTATGTGATAAGTTAAAACACCGTACTTATTTAATTTTGTTTTTATAACTTATTTTGAAATCTGACCTAAATCAGTTAAATCAAACTAGTTTAAATCAGTCGATGCAATAGCTTGAAAAAAAGGAAAAATGCTCCCTTATGCAATCGAGGAACTTAAGGTAAAGTATCGGAGATAAGGTGCGCCTTACATACTTGTAGAGGAAGTTCATGTTTATGTTTAATGCAGTTATCTCTTGTGACGTAATATTTACCCGCTCTGAGGCCACCCGCGACTTTGCTTCCAACGATAGTGTAGATGCTAAAGTTGATCGTAACTTTTAACGCGCGGTAAACGTGACTCGAAATTATATGACAAAGAATAAAATTTCGTTTCGTTATTAACTTTTAGCACTACACTGCTTCAACGTTCAAACTTTGATAATTGCGAAGTTGCCTCGTGTCCCGTTGACTCGGCTATGAAAATTTGCTATGGGACTCTATAATGAACTTTTAAAATTTTCATAAATGAATTCATTATTTTCATGTCTGCTAGGCTAGAGGTTGTGTGATGATTTCGCTCATAATAATATAACGTAATAACGTACAATGTATTTCTTACTTATATAGACCCAGTCTCGTGGAAGAATAGTACAAAGTAGGTACAATGTAAGAATTAGGCACGCGGGAGGCTTAGTCAAAGTAAGAGGTCCTGATTACTGATCCCCTTGAAGCGTGAGATGTGATACGAGTGGCGATCATATCGGCAAGAATATAATCAAGCAAATGTGCAAATGTAGGCCGTTTTCTAAACTACGTACGTAGATTTTAACATTTGCGTAATTTATACTTTAATTGGCATTTCTATGTAGTTTTCAGGTGAATAAACGCTGTTTCATATTTATAATACTGTACTAGAAACTATGAAAATGTAATGTAAACTCGTAATCGTTGTAACCTAATAATGGATTAAAGAATTATTATGATTTATAATAACATTTCGTTCGCACCCAGAATAACCACTTACGTGGTGTTTCGAATGTTCACAAACTACTTGTAATTAGATTTGGCGTCTCCCTTTTAATGTTTTTTTTTGTTCAACCGAAGATTTCTTTGTAGATAATAATCGATTGTCTTTAATGTAGCCTAAGTAAGTTAGGCTCTCCCTGTAAAATTGGGTAGACATTTTTGAACTCAAAATTACTTGTCAATCTGATGTTTTAAATGCTCCTATAATGAGGAATCATAGAATTTAAAATCATGGAAATTCATATAAATTTCCTTATAATATACAAACCACGACGTCGTCAAATAATGTGATTTATTCAAAATAAAAGTATGAATTCGTATTCAAAATACTATTTATAATATTATTTTCGTAAGTAATTACGCAACAAAACATATTTAAATCTCCATTAATGTCAACATTATTTCACATTAAATATTCATTAAGGCGTTATTAAAGTTAAAATTGTCAGTTTTTGGTAAAAAAGTGGAGAATAAAATTCTTGCAACAAGAACTGTCTACTTTCAACTATGTTTAATATTAATAAAATGTTCAACAGTACTTGTATTTTAATATTAGTAGAAAGGTGGAACAGTTTTAAAATATAAATAAAGTATTCGTCCCTACATTAAAATTTTAGAACTCTTAACAAACGGCGACTCTTATAAATATTCCTTAAGTACTCGTAATTCATTATAATGGGTAGATATGAAACACATGTTCACAGTCATTTATACATTTTTTGTGTAAAATTTTATTTTTGTATTGTAAAGTTTTTCTAGTACCAATAATAAAAACGTTACTCCGTATGAAAATATGTTATTTTATGACATTAACTTGACAAAATATGCAACATACTCGTATGTACGTATTTCATTCGTTACGCTTTCAAACTCTTTTCAAGAGACCATCTTCGAAACAACAAGCGCTTATGTACGCTTACAAGTAGTCTTTTTCCAATTTTCAACATTTACATACATATTCTGTACAAAATATGTTCGAGATCGGCTATTAGTAATTTAACCACCTAGCGATTTAAAAAAAAATATGTATTTAAAAGATAAATAACTTGGTAATGTTTAGGTATGTACATTTAGTTAAGTAGCTATCTTTGGAGTTTATAGTTATAAAATAAAAAAATGTTGTTAAAGATTTCTGATGTCATTTTATAATGTTGCATAAACATGTCAAATTAACGTGTCACGGCCATCAGTATTTACTTTGCATATTGATTGTGTTTAGTTAGCAAAATACCTGGCACACTGTAAAAAGAAGGTTAAGTTGTTGATTAGTAAATATATTTAAATTAAAATCAGTACACATAAATTAAAGTAACATCTATGAATGTCTACTTTTCGTCAAAGTCGTTTTCTCTTTGGATGTCTTATGAAAAAAATGCTTTACTACGGATTTTTTACTCTCATTAGCGGACATAAAATGATTGAATTCAAAACTATTGAAGATTCAGGAAAGCCAATAATTAGGAATTATATTTTTTATGTGAGAAGTGAAATGGTCGGAAAATATAGTCAAGAAACGGGATCCGATAAGAAAGCCTCCTACTGGGTCTGGTATAATTAACAATCTTCCAGGTACACGAGGTATCAACATATAGGTATAACAAGTTTATTAAAATCGACCAACCTTTTATGAGAGGAAAACTTACCAGGAAACCATCTGAATTTTATACATAAAATCGTATTGGACTTCAATTACTTATAAGTTAAGTAAGTTTCAGTTTTGTACTACTCATAATAAGTCCGCTTGAAAATGGAGTTTGTCAACAGTTTCGTCTCGAACGGTTATTATCGACGTGTAGTGTGTCGCGGCATATGTGACTTGTATCAGATGGCGGCATATGAAGTTGACATTTAACTCCTATAGGTCCCTAAGAATTGACAGTTGTAGACTATAACTGGACGATTGAATATTTCTTGTACGTGTGTGAATAACTTTATGTCTTTTTGATTCATAGCACACACATAAATGTGATGTACGTAAATAATTTAATTATGAAACCTCAAAAATTTGATTTTCTTCATATGAAATTCATTATGAATAGTTAAATGGCTGCTTCAGTCCAAAGGCTTTCACATTCATTCTCTAACAGTTCTATTTGAAGTTATATGTGTGGAAAGATGCGTTACTATTCCTGCGAACTAAAATGGCCGCCTCGCTTGTTAGTGTAACCTTTAACGTTCCAATCTAAATCATAGTGTCACTTTATACTTAGCGATTATGACGGTAGCGATGCTACCTTGACTACTACTATAGTCATAATTTAAAATTAATGCATTACATATAAATGTAATATTTTTAAAATAATAAGAACGCATTACTTTGGTTTACTGTGGTTGATTTTCTAATCAATATTAAACATAGTGTGATAGGTTAAAATACTTGCGTATTCGAGCATGTGCTTGTATGAAAAATTCAAAGCAATCGTTAAAACACTTTTAGGAATTAAAATTCTGAACAAACAAATATTTCTATCTTTTTTCTGAGAACATTTCTAACCACACCTGGTCCTGTATTTGATCTATATCTCTTATTTTGTACGTGCACGTGCGATGAGCCTTAGGCTCTCAGTAGGATTACTCGGCGGAATAGTGTTTAGGAATTGCTCGGTCTTTGCATATCAGATACGAGAGCGGGGCATTAAACATTTTATTCTTAAAGAGAATATTTAACTTCCAGTATTTACCGATATTTTTGCACTGGTACGGTTTCACCAGGGAGGTACACTGCTACAGATATTACCAAAAAGAAATTTCTAAATACCTTCGTTTCAGTTTAAATGCTTACTCAACAAATTAGTCGACCATTTTGAGGTCATTTGGAGATATCCTCTGAGGTAGCAAATCATTATCAAAAATGATTAACCTTTTACCACAATTCATATTGTGGTACGTTAATTATTTTTTATTTCTATATTTTAACTATTACTTCGTCCATCCATCCATCAGCCTTTACGCGTCCACGGCTTCCCCCAGGTGCCCTCTACATCCAGCGGTTACCCGCTACCTTTATCAGGTCGTCGGTCCATCTGATTGGGGGACGCTAAACTATCACTTATCGTCTATATAATAATTAAACGCCAGTAATGGATTCAAGGTACATTATGAAGGCAAAAAGAAAACAATACAGATAGGCTACTATTTCAACGACTGACCTTTTTGTGGGTAGACGGTACCACGAAGAGCCCGAACTATTATATACGCAGTTTAAATGAAAGCTTGTTAAATCATTTTCATCTTTATTGCACGTAGCACACACTAAAAACAATTTATTAAAATTTTTTGTCAATTAAAATTCAATAACTTTTGTTCTATGTTTGAATAAAACGAGAAAAGTATTATAGCAGTTTTCTGTATCAATCGATAAATAATCAAAGTCAACTAAAGTCTACAAAAATACTTTAAAATAACTTCAATATACATGGCACGGAACAGTTTTATAATAATACAGATAAAAATCAGCAGTTACCGATCGTTATCCGCTTGCACATGGGACCAGAAGCTAGGTAGCGATGCGCCTATTACATTCTATAGAAATCCAAGCCTCATTTTGTAGCACAAGCGGGAGCATATTGTGCATTACTTCGCTCCAGATTATAACATATTACTCTGCTACCGATTATATAGCGTCGAGGAAACTGGCAATAAGGAAAAAAGGTGCACTTCAACCAACCACGGAGGCGTAGCAAAAGACCGCCATAAACGTCCTATTTAGCCTGTGGATCGTGCTCTTAATCGGCCTTTATAGATCGCCTTAATGACGTAACGATGAAATGAAGCAGACACTTTAGCTGAAGTTAGTAGAAAATTCTTTCTTAACAACACCGGATTAATGTAAGAAAAATGCTCTTCATTTATAATACCCTAGTATTAAGGCGTATTATTACCATAGTGTCGATTGTTTTCTATGAATTTGGAAAAAATGTGATTTCATTTGAACACACGAAAAGAATATATAGGATTTTGATTATAAGAGCAAGTAGCAAATATTATGTATAAAATAAGGTATCTTTCTCTCTTACTTATTTATCATATACATTTAAATTTTTCCTCCAAATACGCTTCATTTTACTGCATTTGCTTTTACATTAGGAGAAATAGGTAAATTTACATTAAAACGTAAAAAAATGCAAAGGATTAGATGCAGATTAATGGTACTACGTAATATTTATGGAGATATTGGCAAACTTAGTTCTTAACCACACTCATTGACTAGGTATCTTAGAAACTTTCAAAGTTGTATATCTTTCCACTTTATTGTTGACAATGTGACTTTTCTTGAACGGTAAACACTTTCTTGTCAACAAACGAGGCTGGGTTTAACTGCGTCGCTGAGAGCTCTACATCAGCCATTCTCAACTTAAACTAGAGCTTGTTTAGAGGCAATCTACGTTTTATTTAGTTTTTTACGGCTTCTTTGAAAGAATAGTCTTTTTTCCTTGCGAAGAGTTTAATCTAATTCAACCAGCCTAAATTGTTTTGGTAAAAAGCAATCGAACTAAGTAATGTATTTACTTCTTTTGTAGATTATTTAAATCGATTGGTTTAAAAATCGATTACAGCAGCATCACTGTCACATTTATTTGCCATATAACAGTATTATATGATTCTGTACTTTTGTTTAAAGAGTGTGGTTATTTGTTATACTAATATGGGACGTTTTATCGTAGTTCTTATTAATAGTTACGCACCTGAGATCGTTTCTTACATACCAACTTTCTGGTCAGTTTATGTATGTCCATGTACGGCATTGATTCTCAACATGAGGTGGTCTGCGAATTCGTTTGATACATCGTATTTAACATCAAATAATATATAATTTTAATTATACAAAAGATTATTCCTGTCGATGACCTTCCGTGACCCCTTAAAAAGTCAACTAGGAATCTTATGAAATAGTATCTTATACTATGAAATATGCGTTATTTTGTACAATTTCAGTGACTATGGTATGTGTGTCAAAAATATGATAATACCTTTACACAGAATAATTGTACACGCGTAAGAATGTTATAAAGAATCTGCATCTAGTGTGAGATATTGAATTGAAAATAGCAACAATTTTGTATTAAAATATGACTTGTATTACAATAGTCTCTACTGATAATTCTTCTTGATCTATTATGAAGACTAATGTAAATTGTGGTCGAAATTAGCCCTTGTATACATTTCCAAACATTGCACGGTAACGTGAGAAATTTCCTTGTTCGATGAGATGCCTTACATAAAACAGGTCTAGTTTTATTTGAGATTTCAGTTTACCGGTTTTCATATTTTAGTTTACGCACATCTAAGAAATATTATCTTTTGATTGTATAAGTTTCTTTCTTCATAAAATGTAAAACAACATTACGTTTACATATAACCACAAATATCATGTAAAAAGACCACGACATGTCGGAAACTAAAGAGTAAAGTAAAGAGTCAAAGTATGAAGTTGTAAGGACTTATTCTCTTCAAGCACAAAGTTGTCTGCATCGCAATCCTACTGCCTCAACATATCCACAGCACTACAGTGATATCCTGACGCCTAAATCACCTTGCGACTGTTTGAAATGTAAGGAAGCGCTGTAATTACCGCGCGTGAGGCCTTTATCAGGAAGACAACGTCGCAATCAACATCAAACAGACGAGGTTTTGATTTGAGCCACCTTTATGTTTCGTAGTGTGTACGAAGTAATCATAAGTATGTATGTATGTGACTAAAGAGTCGCAGTTTACTGGAGTTGACATATGACAAACGATATATGTGAAATAATGTAGCTTCTAGTAAAATCGGATCTTTAATTGAATCGTTGGTGAATATTTTTGTGGTTTCCGAACATTTTTTGTCATAAATATTATTATGAAATACGTTTGAATGACTTAATAAATTTGATTGTAATTCATATTTATGAATATGAATGGTGTAATGCAACATACTTGGAAATAAATGAAATCCATAGACTATATATTCAGAGTTATATATTATATAGTAATATTCTTTTAAAAGAAGTAATAATATTTTAATAATATTCTTTTCGTAAAAGGTACATATATCTTTTAGCTACCTTATAACTACAACTTAACTTGAATGATTTGTAAGAATTGTTATAATTTGATTTCCATAATTTGGTAGTTTCAGTATGCCCTTCCCCATGATGTGGGGAACACGTACCCTGTAGTAAGACATACAAAGGCTGCATCCAATTTCCTAATATAATGTTCTTTGAAACTGTATTGATTTTTCTTTATTTCTCTGTACAAATTGTAGACTTTTATTCAGTTGCTTAGTAAACATTCCGCTTGAGTACGATAAGATCTTGTACTTTCTTTTGACTTTAACATTATGAAGTCACAAAGAGCAAAGACGCGAAGTTACAGAAGGCATTAAGATCTGAATGCATTATCCATACCTAATGTCCGTCTGTGCAAAATAGGTTTGCGTGCAAGACTTTCTATTTAAAAGAAACTACAACGCTTACATCGTAGGTACTAGTGGCGTTCTGTGATAAAAGGTCAACCTTTGATGTTATAAATACAAATGAGGGCGTAATATACCATCGGATAAATTTTCTACATAGCTATATTTAAAACTTTATAGTCTTTACACAAGTTGTGTCTTCTAAAAGACACTAGTAAGGATGATAGAACGGATAGTGAGTAAGTCACTTAACAGCTACACGGCGCGTAGCCGAGCTTACATTCATTGAACTTTTGTAGAGTTGCCCACGTCGGCGACTCGTCAGAATATTAATGGCACATAATACGTTCTGAATACTTGTTACAACTTTTCCCATTACGCTGCTCAGATTTACACTAAGAAAAAATGTCTTTGAAGCAGGGAAGCTTGAGCGAAACTCAACTAAAGTTTGTTGTATGATAGGAAAATAAGCGTTCTCCTCAGTTGCTACGGAACCATTATACCATATACGCAATGCAAATGTCTGTTAATTTCCTCAAAAGTTGATGTCGATTTGTCTGTATAGAAAATAAAATTGGCAAAAGATCCTAATTGAATGGAATATTTATTGATTCAAATGATTAAAGTAATTGTAGACTACAACTATATGACAGAATGACGGTCTCCTGTCGTAGATTTCCAGGAATCCAGACATATCTTAAAATAATTAACGAAAATTAATTGTTTTGGTTCTCGTATATGTGGTTCATGGTTCTCACAAAAAAATGTGGTCTTAGGCTTTAAGCACAAAAATAAAATAGGTGTTTAATTTTAAAATATATTATTAAATTTATATACAATTTTTTCCCAAAAAGCTACAAAAGTCCCATGATAAAACAATTTTATAAGTTAATATTAAGAAAGTACTAAGATACCTATTTGCAACATACAAAGAATAATCGATATATATTCACGTGTTAAGTAAATTATTACTATTTGCTTTATATGCTTACACGTTCTATAAAAAGGATAGCTTATTTTCTGTGAAGTTGGTTCATGAGTAATCTGCATGGAGGCGTAATCGCTTCTTCGCTCTATGAGGTTAAAAAAGGTTTCATAAAAATAGTACATTATTTTTATAAAACCTTTTTATATGAACTCAGCGAATCTTTATACAAACTTTTCAATCAAGATATTGTAATTTTACTCGCGTATAATGTAAAAATTGTTCGTTGTTTACCAAATCAATACTTTGGTAATACCCCTATGAGAATGCTGGCCGCCCCGTGCGTAGACAAAAGAGTGAGTCTACCTAAAAGCCCCATTGTACTGTTATTGTTTGCCGTGAGTTCACTAAAAGCGATGCAATCGAAAACTTTGGCACTCGCCTATTGTTTGTACAAATTATTTAAGCACGATACAAAAAAAAACAACACGACACGATATAATTTAGTTTACTGTACTGCCCAAAACATTAAAGAGCACTACATTTTAAAATTGCATAAAAACATTGCAAAATTCAAACATAAAGGAATTCCAAAATTAACAAACATATCTATTAAGCTGTGGGATATATAAGTACAATGCATACATATGGAAATGGTACGAAACTTCCTTTGATTACAGAGATATCTTCACTTTTATTTGACGTGTAAAAGTAGGATTAAACGCTCCTGTGTCCTGATTTCAAGGGGATTGTACTCCCTTTATTGTTAGGTTTACTCTTACACACTCATTATGATAAGGAAGAAACATGTAAACGAGGCTTTCCAACTTAACGTACAAGGGTAACTACGTATCTAAAACCTCATGTAATACTTCAATGTCATTCGAGGTCGATTTCAGACGTCCTTACAGGACACTGCATATTTTACATCAGATAAACTGCACACTCATTTGCTATTTCTAAAACTGTATAGTATAGTTTTTAAACAATTTTAGATTTTTTTGCTAAATAAATACAAAAATGTTTAAAATATTTTTAGTCAGTCCCCATACGTGATATCAGTTCTGTGAATGGTTGCGATAAAAATAGTGAACACATGCCCGTTCACCGCCAGATGCCCTGTGACCTTATGCTTTGCTCCATTTTATAACATCACGGTATACGCATACACCGACAACACTATAAATATCGACCGTTTCACACTACATTAGCGTTTATTGCGAATTAACTTTTCCCCGTGGCGTTGAACGCAAGACGGGGATAAAAACACGATATTTTGAGTAACCAAAGCAGAAAACGAGCATGCAGCTCACCTGACCATAAAGCAAGGTACTCGTATGTTTACTTATTCATACATATGATCTAAAGTTCTTCAAAATAAAAAGTGGTCATTGCCAACCATGGACATACGTAATCAGTATCATGTACAATAAGAGTCATTCTTGAAGTCGATCACAATTACGATGTTTCTGGACAATATGCTTCGTGAATCTCATCTTTACAAGATCACTAAAACCATAAAACAACGTCTTCTAACATTACTTTTATGGTATAATTCAGAAATGAGTGCAATAATGGTTCTCAAGTTAAAGCGTTCCATACACTTTACCACGTTATAAACCCTGAGGTCTGCACTATATTTTACACTAAAAGTGTCGAGAACATCCTTACACGTATTTGGAAATGTTGAACGGCACAACTCAGGTGCACTTTTTGGTCAGTCCGATAGTTTTAGGATATTCCGATAATTTCAAATATATGCACTTTACGTGGAGCAAGTAGAAATGGAATGGTGGCAAATATTTGAGTAGCCATCTACGTTACTTGGTATTTGGCCACCGTTGGGATGCTGAGTGCATTGTGCTCGCATTCGGCATTAACGATCGTGGCGTTGTCCGAATGCCTTACATTCAACGTAAGCTGATATAGACCAGAGTACTAGACCAGCAATATTAAGCTTCGAAGTACGTAGGTAAGATAACCGCAATGAATAAACTTACTTTTGCTTTCACAAATACTGTTATAAGGTATATCAGACAACCTCAGCTACGACTTACATCGTATTTGGAGTTAATTACAAATGTTCGTGAGTGATAGTGACCGCTTAATATCAGGTGAATTAGCTTTTCATTTGCTATGTTAAGACAAACAAAAGTAGTCAGATAAATTAATAACTTTTATAGATTTTGGTATACAGTATCAGATTTTTACATTTACTGCGTATTGGTCAAGATTTTTCCTGATCTTTCTGAATAAACAGACTTTCAGTAGAAATGAATTAAATTTGTTATTAAGTGACGAAAATAGCAAAAATTTTGTTAAAATAAAAAGCATTTTTTCGCATTTCAACTTGGAAACTTCATCTCTGGCGTTCAATAGCTATTTCGCACCGATAAATTGGATTGGTTAGCATTCGACTGGTTAATTATTCAGCTGTGTTAAATACTATAACAGTGGCTATTGTTTTCGATATTGGAAAATACATTGTAAGGAACTTAAGCATAGGTATTCAAACAACATATTTTGTCGTCATTTTGAATTGCTTTACATATCTTATTAAAGTGTTTTGTTGAAACAAATATTTGTCTTGAAATGTATCTAATTCTTCTTGTAAATTCCTATAATGGCTGTTGTTAAACCATTTCATATGAGTTCATTATTCCGGAGTTTAAAAATACAGTGATAATGAATAACTCCACTAATAAGTGAAAATTGCTTAACCTATGTTAAACGATATTTGATATGTAATAAAAATACGAAACAGACTAGTTTTCTGTAGTGACAGTGACAGTTTAGACAAGTTTCAAATCTCTAGTTTAGATACATTTTGAATAGTTATACAGTTAGAATACTTAGAACATAGTTATATTACTACTTGTAATCATTTTAACGTAATAACATGCGTCATTCATTGAGAAGACATTTAAAAAAAGAAAAACCTTACGCAATAGTAAAAAAAATGTATTGTACCGGACTCTTAGTCATTAGGACGGTGGTGTATCAAAAATAGCTGTTTCTATTTGAGAGACGCCGATATGTGTCAACGCTGAAGTTAATTTGTCTATGAATATATAGCTTCAATACAAACGATCTAATAATAAACAAGCTACTGCTTCCAAGTTCGTTTGCGCGATATTTACGTGTGAGATTTTTGAGAATTCAATAGGCCTTTAATAATCAATCGTGTACATGAAAAAATATATATTTTCGTTTCCGTATTAATGTCTCATGAAATTGTATAAACAGTCTTTTAAATAAGAACAATTTTATAACAATCATAATGAAATGGATAATACATTTTACACTTGCCAACTGAAAGAAGGCTATTCCGCTATTGTTAGGTTTTGTTACTTGAATTTGTCAAATAGGTTACGATTCATTTCATCAGTCGAGTAATATTCGAGTAGTAATTATAAAACACATTGTTTGAAGTCAAATTAGCCTTAAGTTTCTGATATATAATTCAATTAAATTTATATGAAGCATACTACAATGAAAACCAATAATTTGTTACAAGCTAAAACATAATGATTACTAAATCATGCAATTTATTTTAAATTACTTCAATAAATATCTACCTAACAAAATTATACTTCAACTTTATGCGCTACTGATCGGTGTCAAATCATGAAAATTACCAGTTGTTGTGTTTCAGCTTAATATGAAGTTTATAGCCATTGTAGTTAATATTATCTGTCGTACAGCCCATTAATTTGTAAAATCTCATTTAGTTTAAGGTAATTGAATTATTTGACGTAAATATGGGTTGTTTATACTTAATGTCGAATCTGTTTTAAATTTATAATAGTTAATGCAAATTTTGTCTCGTTGTTATAATCATGGATGACAATAATTAACAATATTAATGTAATGAAAACAAGTTTTCATATGATGCACCGATTAAAGTATAATTAAGGACAGATAAATCTACAGAATTATTTAGTTTTACACTCGCCATAAGTTATTTCATATATTGTATGCGTATTTGTCCTATTACTGTATCGCTTATACTTTAAATTAGACCCAACTACCTTTTTTAAGATTAAAATGTTGTCCTGACTTGTTACTTTTAGTGAGTACTTGAAATTACTCGGAAATAACGCTCTTGAAATAACGCTCTTCTAACCATAGACCCCCGAGTGAAAACAATTTACACATAATTGAAGAGAAATTCAATCAGAATACCTAAAGTTCAGTGAACAAGAAGAATGTTTGTTTAGTTACTAGTTAATATTCAAAATAAATAAACATTTAATTTATATCTAAACATACAAACAAAACTAAATGAGCCGAGTTCGGACCCTGAATATTTTCTAGAAAACATAATTTATTTGGATTAGCTTGGAGTCATTATTATTGGAACAGAGACCAAATAAACAATTTTTAACATTTACATCTGATTGCATGTCTATTTCTCTTACCACATCACGGGAAAACTATATGATCGATTTGGATGAACCTTATTTTATTTTGTAGTCTCGACTGAAGCAATATCTAGAATACAATTTGTTATGCATATATAGGAGTTTGTCTGATTTTACCCTTTTTTTACAATTCACACTCGCAAAATCACTGGATACAGCTAGTAATAAATAAAATTCACTCCACTTCTTCACTTTGGTTGAGTAATCAAGCTGCTCATTGTTTCTTTACCAAGTACCTATCTGAAGCGATGCTCTATCGACCAACAATAATGCAAATCCTGAAATATGCAACTTTTACACATACTCTTTTAATCGCCCATCGTATATTTTTTTACCAGCAGAAATCATCATGAATATACGACTGTTCCAGTATTAAGCATTCAGTCCATAGTCCATACAAAGGTTAATTCAAAGTCCTCTGAGCTAGCTTAGTGTAATTGGTAGTGTTCGAGAACTTCATGGAAAGTCTTGGACACGTAGGTTAATGATGTTTTCCGTTCATCATTGCGGCAATTGTAAATTAATTTGTAATACGCATATCATTTTGAAAAAATAGAGGTCCTCCAGTAGAAACGGTGGAATTCTACCAGCAGTCCGGCCGTCATCACTTTATCATAATATTTCACCGCTCGGTGCTCAATAAGGTGAGTTCAATTGATAAAAAAATAGTTCCACACCTTTGAGACAAGGCACCATTGCTATCAAATTATTGTTATTAAAATTTTCCTCATCTACCCTTGACTTAGTTTCGAAAGTCTTTACGGGTAAGGATATATTTGTGACCTCATACATTTATTATGAATGGCGTACATTTATAAGAAACGGTTTATAGTTTTAGACGAAGCCCAGTTTCCTGTTTTCGACAACATCATGTCGTTACGCAACTTGTCAGCGCGCCAACCACTCAGGTGTTCTGACCTTCTGGTACAATTGTTGACACATCCATGACTCATCCAGAGCGAACTTCTGTTTTGGATGTACAGTACGAAACATTAGTATGTCGTACATAATATGTTTTCTTTCTTAACATATATATTGTACCTACTAATTTATTACACATAATGTACTTATTAAATGCTCACTAAAAATAATTATGAATTGTTTTAACAGTAAAGGAAAACATCGCTAGGATACTTAAACATATGCCTGAAATTCCAAAAAGTCTTTTAAGATTTATTGTCTGTGGTGGACTACGACTTAACTCTTCTTATTCAGAGTTATTACCGGACCAGCAGTGTTACTGCTTAATACTGACTCGATAATAATATAATAAGAGATGTATGAGACCATGCAAACTGATTTTTAATAAGTTTTCACTGTCAATGGACAATTTAAAAAAATAGATAATCATGAGTACTCTTTCCATAGTAAAATGCAGAAATTCCGCGGTGATATCAGTTTAAAATCTGTAAAAAAGCAATAGGTTGGAGACGTACTCGAGCCTAATTTAAATCGCAGACGTGTTTCATCTTTCGATAATCAACTAGGAACCCCTCATAATTTGTTCAATCGTATTATTCAAACATAAAGAGCAGAGCTAGGCTATTATATTACATACAAAAAATATGTACCAGACCTTCTATAGTGGAACCACGAAGATATTTGCATTTGTATACCATATATCACAGACTTAAAACTTAATTTATATCGTCATTTACACTGGGATCTCCTTTTAATTATATAAGTATTTTCCCTCCTTTAGTTTTGTAACTAATTGATTGTTTGTTTGTTTCAGGTAAGTTTTATGATCATGGGATAAATATATTAGATTGTAAGTTTATAGATTAAAAACAAACACGAAAGTTTGTATATTATAATGAGGTAAGTGAACGGGTAATGATTGTGTGCCGGTTAGTTCTGGATACGAACAGTAAGTATATCAGTAAGAAGTTGTCTTTCGTTCGTATTGGTAAAATGACCTGTTGTATCTTAACAGTTTTCATATTAACATAATTTTGTAAGGAAATGTGTATGGGGCAGTCTTCGCGTACAAGGGACATGCGTAAACTGTTTTAGTTATAAAACAGAATATTAGCTTTGGAAATCGAGTGATCTAGATACTAATATAAATCTAGTATACATACGAAGGGTAATAAATTATTCACATTTATACTTATTTAAAATTTAATATTCTCATTAGGTTTTTTTTATTGTGAGAAGTGTATGTAGCAAACGAGCATGCAAACTATTTGATCGTAATTAGTCGCAGCCCATAGATATTCACGCGCAACCACAAACACGACCAAAGTCCTATCTCACGAGGACTAAGATGTTCGCCTCGCTTTAAAGTGTAGCCAGCAACCGCAACTCTCCAACCGAAACACAAGTAATACTTCACGGCGGATTATGAGGGCGGCGGTGGTACCTCCCCGGTCGAACTATAGTTTTCCCACCTTTGATAGTACTGCAACAGTAATAAAATGAATTTTATAATTATAAAATTAATTTTATTACATTAATAGTATTACAGTTGCAGTACTATTGAAGATGTCTAACATAGACTTTAAGCATTGCCAGATATTTTTAAAGATGTTGAGTTTAAAATCATTTACATAAGCATACCGTTTACATAAGGAAACGCAAGAGAACATAATTCTATCATAATTGTTACATGAGTAATTCTAGTTTGCGGTTTCCTTGCGGTGATATCCGTTTACGGTTACTGTCACTTGCATTAAAATACAGTCATAGATATATTTACATCAATGTACATGTGTATTCTATATATTTAACTCATCTAAGTACTAACTGACGTATAACATTAAATATTTTATTAAATATTATTATGATGTTTTACTATTTTGATGAAACTGTACACATTATTATGCAGAAGACAGACGCAATATTAGAAAATTATTTTACTGGTGTGGAATACTGGTGTGGAATAGTGTGGAATACTGGTGTTTTAACACCTGAAATTTAATTTGACGAAGTGGACCGGAGTGTTACTACAGCCATCAATGAATCCGCCGTTCCTAGTTTCTAGAGAAGTGTGTTGCTGGTTATATAAACAAGTGAAACGACCATCTTTGTCCTTAGAAATATCACCGTTAGACCTCAAATAATACTTCAGTTCTGTTTCAATTAAGATATGGGTTTCGATGGGCTACAGCGACCGCTTAATAACAAGTGACCTATCAGCATTCTGGCTATGTTTGTAATATCACATATATTAAATATTCTATAAACGAAAATATCGGAGTGCACGACATATTTTGCCTACACTTGTTTATTGTCATTTATACTGTCATTGAACATAACCAATCCCGCTTTGTTCTGTTTAACAATGACACTACTAGGTCAAACCGAATTGGCATTCATGCTAACATCAAATGGTATGATTGATGTATGCGAGTGGTGAATGTTAGCACTGAACCACATCACCAAAAACATATCCTATAAAAAGTTCAATTATGTAAGCCGTATAATTAATTCTATTGTTTGACATAACTTTTGTCAAATATGAGATAATTTTCTATATTGGTTATTAGATTACCGTGTTCGACATTACGGAGATATAATACCGGATTGTAATGACCAGAGTAAAAAATACACGCTATAAATTAAGATATTCGGTTCACGAATAACGACAACAAATAAAACAAAATTGGCAATCCACGATACTTATTACAAATGGCTAGTTTTACCTACTAATGTTATCAAGCCGACAGTATATCCAGTCACACCATTTGTCCAGAATATAGAAATCAGCGTGAACACTACTGCTAAGAGACAAAATGCTACATGTAAAAGCCTGAATGAAATTAAATTTTATTTAAAGTTTTAAGTAGAGAGGTTACTTTTCCTCGGAACTAAGATTTGTCGTTTAGCTTGTAAGTAAAGCCAAGAACAACACCACTCGGGACGATACACGATAATAGTTTTAGTACAAATCATGAGCATCTTCTACCATGTATAAATTTTATTTTCTCCCGTCTAATGACCCTACAAAATTAAGAGTACATATTAAAATATACAGTACATATTAAAATTAAAATAAGTTATTCGAGGTTAACAAAAATGAGATATTATTAATTGAATAACCTTTGAAGTATTATGTAAAGAAATTAAAGCCTCGACCCTTCAAGTTAGGCTGTTAAGCTTATAACTTTGAATAACGTTAATTGATGAAATTATATCACAAAACAGCTAAAACAGTAGCGAACGTTAAGTATGCCCGCCCAGTACTCCGGTAATGGAATGAAGTATAAAGCAAGGAGACCTTAGATGGATTAAGTTTAAAAGACTCTAGGGAAAACCGGGCGACGGTTAAGTTAGGTTGACATAAAAAGAATTTCCTTAACAATTCGAACAATGTCGTACGTACTATTACGAATTTGAAAAAACACTTTATGTATCGTTTAGACATTGACAGAATCTAGAATTTTCCAAGTAATAAGAAGCACTTCAGAAGACTATTATAAGATCATCGAGTTACTGTATACGAATATATGCAAAACTACAAAACTACAAAAATACAAAACTACAAAAATCACAAGCACTCTTTGCATTTTTTTATTATAAATATAGTATTTAGACTACACAAACAGATATTATAGCTTGTTCCTCATCTAAATCAAAAAGTTATCCGAGGCATAGGTATGGAATTCGTTACAGATGTCCACGCGTGGCATTGTCGTTTTAATATATAAATGAGCATGCAAAATTCGCTTGCTTCTATGAAAAACCTTTTCATATTGAATGTGTTACATATTACGTTGTATATATCACGGTTTAGATCATGAACTCATCACAAGAGAGATAATTTTAGTAGTCTTTCATAGAATACAATAGGTAAGAAATATTTTTAAATAGTGCCGCAGTAGAGCTCGAAGAAATCGCGCAGCGCATAATAAGGCATCAGTCTATTCGCTCGAGTTTTTGCCAGTTTTCTTTCTTAACTAATGGCCCTATTAGCATCTCTTAGATAATAATTTAATATCTTCCGTGGACCCCTCAACAGAACGTTTCTCAAATGGTGACATCTTTTTCCTTTTTATGGAGTTTTTCTTGACACTCGCTTTTGTTTCCCTAATCGTCCTTCACCTCTTGTTTATCTCGCTTTGGTACTTACGGACTATTTATTGTTGTACTTAATCAAATCATTCTTCACTAATGAAATTTGTTTTCACGTACATAATCATCACGTAGCCTTCAACAGGGTATCAAGAGATGAGTTTAGATATTGTTCTAAAGGTGAGAGAACTATAGTTCGATCGGGGAAATGCCACTGCCACCCTCATAATTCACCGTTAAGCATTACTTGTGTTGGAGAGTTGCGGTTGCCGGCCACACTTTGAAGCGAGGCGACCATCTTAGTTC